>JAIQCU010000824.1:30000-33107 GCA_022114935.1 Leptestheria dahalacensis
ATAGACGGACAGGCAGATAGTAATAAATTTTTTTAATTGCAAACATAATTCATCCATCATCAGCTTAAACCATACTTCAATCAAATCTTCGATCCGTATTCTTGTCCAAACTAAAGTTATCTCTAACTGATATAATGTACATTACTGTATAGTATAGTATACGTATGTAGTTATATAATCTGTAGTGTATGATAGTGTAATGATTACATACGTATATTAAATAACGTATGAGCAGGTCTACCAGCAGTTCAACCAGAGCTCTATGGTTCCATAGTCTGGCTACTTATATACAGGCTGGAACTGCTGAAACTGCTGATATTCGCCCAAATTCAGCAGACAGACGGTAAGCAGTAGGTCATTCCATCGAGACATTACAGTAACCTATATGTATCATTATATATCTTTTTAAATGGTGAAAGTGCATGAGTAATTTTTATGGACCAAGCGAGAGACAGGATTGAGGAAAAAAGTTTGCATTTAGGGTTGCATACATACATGTATCGTGACTGAATATAAGAGAGACGCGTTTGCTGCTCCTATAGCCGTGGCGCCGACGTCGCTACCGGCGTCGCACGCGACATGCCCTCGACGCACGCAACCAGCGGAGACGCCCTCTGCTAAACGCGGGGAACGTCGACGCGTCAATGCGCCTCTGATAACGCGTACGAGGGGATTTGGACATTTCCAAACCCCCCCAGGATACTGGGGCGCCGACGCCCCCGACGCCACTGTGTCGCTTATGCGAATGTCACGTGACTGAAATGACCGTCGATATAGCGCCAATAAAAATATATAAAAAGGTCAGATAAGTGTACCGGGTGATTTGGCAAAAGTGTACTTGCCCAACTTCTGAAACCGTATAGTAAGTAGATAATGCTTGTAATATTGATTAGTGATCTATTAATTAGTTGTTACTGATACATAGATTTTATTATAGATATGATATGATATGACATAGACGTGATGAATCGATAGAGATATAGATAGATATGATATAGATATACTTGTTAGTGATTAGTGATAAAGTGATTTGTAGTTACATGACATTGTCATAGATTTGATATGATATGATATGATATAGATATGATTCGGATTTGGCAGTGATTAGTCATGTAGTATAAATATTGTTAAAGTTATGATAGTTTATAGAATGTACTTGTGCTACTTAACTTGGGAAAATACTATAGTTAACCCTATAAATATTTAAACTATGGAAATACTATTTAACCCTAAGGCAGTCAGGCAGAGTGGAACTTTAGTTGATCTAGAAAAGATTCCTATTCAAACCTATACGAATCCTAAATATATACTAGCCAACCCTATTTATTTAACGATATGAAATTATAGTATATCTAAAAGAATATAGTCAGATTTATGAAAATACTAGTTAACCCCTTGATAATCTATAAAACTAGTACATAGTATATAGGATAAGCCGCGTCAAGAATGATACATTTCGTCTCTAGCTTACAAAAATACTAGTAAGAGCCCTTTGATGGTACTATAAAGTGGTAATCAAAGTTTGGGTTAACCTAACAGTATCAATAGTCGAACAGGACTGGGTTAATTAAAGATGGCCGCGCGCTTGATTGTGTTTGGTTTGAGCGCGCGTTAAGAGTTGTCGCACCTCTTGCACCGAATCGGGCCCTAGGCTATATCACACACACTCACATGCTCGTAATGAGATAACCTTCTACAGCATCCAATGGACATCATCTACATCATCTTTAAAGTTAAACGCTATATAAATGTTAATCCTTTTAGAGATTCTTTGCATAGTATAGTCCATAGTTTAAATATCTATTATAATAATATTAAATTAACTAATTAACATAATAGTATATGTAGGTTATTGCGCAATCCCTGTAAAAAGGAATGAATTTACAATCAAGAGTTGGCTATAAGGCTGGAAGTATATTAAGTCTGGAGCGGAAGGTTATATGTGCATGTGATTGCCACGGATGAGTGACTCGGTGCTCCATGAAGGAGAGCAATTCTAAAGTTGCTCCATGACTCATGTGATCGACGTCATGGAACTAAACCATGCATGAACTCCCAACTTCCGATCTAGATCCATAGAGCATTGCAAACACGGAAAAAAAGAGAAAGACAACGAAGTAAATCTATAACAAACTCCTAGTTTTCTATATAGTCATCATATCATAGATATGGTTCATCCCTTAGAGATTAGATGGTAGACATTGTATATCGATAGAGATATCTTCTCCTCGATCTTCCCTAACATGACTATCGATTATGTGTTATTACTATATAGGATTGCGTGAATTTATCCTCGTTCTTCTTCATTGGCTATTCTTCCAGATACTATAATATAATAATGAAATATTTAAATACAATTAAATAGAAACCATATAGGAAGGAGAAAAAGAGAACGCGCACGGCAGCAAGCAAGGCATGAGTCATTGCCCAGTCTCGATCTACCCACGCGCGGTCCGGCCTTCTAAACACCAAGACTCTCCCAAGAAATCACCAACAACAACAACAAAACAACATAAAATAAAATCGAAGAAGAAAAAGAAAGGAAAGGAAAGGAGAGAGAGAGAGGGATTGAAAAAACACACGAAATAAAAGCTTGCCCTTAAAAGGACATGAACGAATAAATCTCACCAACCAACACACAATTACGTCACGCTTTTCTTCGATCCATTAAGACTGTTAAAACTACCATAAAGACTCGATATTTATACAATAAATTACGGATGTATAATCAATATATATGTTGAATAATAAACACGTATATAATATTTATGTTATCTTACGTAATTAAAGTTAAACGGTACAGATGAGCCGACGAGACTATTGCTATAAATTACGTTTCTAATCAAACCACGTCAGACGGCAATTTATTCAATTATTACCTAATTGACTTACAATTAAATACCGATGGATTTTTCCGTGTATAATTAAAATAATGCGGTTGTCAAATACCATTATCTAATATATAATTAAAGTTAATTCTATATATTTATCTATCTATCTGCCCATCTGTCTGTCTGTCTGTCTATCTGTCTATCTGTCTGCCCATCTGTCCATCTGCCTGTCTATCTGCCTGTCTGTCTGTCTATCTGCCTGTCTGTCTGTCTGTC
>JAIQCU010000825.1:0-33278 GCA_022114935.1 Leptestheria dahalacensis
ATTTCAACTTTATTAAACTCCAATTAAATGTATGGCTTAGATGGTTGCACGGTATGGATGAGATACTTGTCCTGTGAACGTTCCAGTGTCTCCTGTCGACTTTCAGTTTCTCAAAAAACATTGTTTCCGCCCGGGATCGAACCGGGGACCTTTCGCGTGTTAGGCGAACGTGATAACCGCTACACCACGGAAACATGTATTTCAAAGTTTTTAAACTGAAACAATCTCAACTAGATATAAATCGTGAACTAGATGATACTAGTTTAACCTTTTTCAGTTGCTCTCACAGTCCATATATATATATACATATACATAAAGTACGTTTAACTTAATGTGTGTCCATACGTTGTTTTGTAAATATATTTTGGTTTAAGTCTGTTGAAGAATAGTTGCTGTTTTAGCCAACGCGAAAAATGACCTCTTAGTATTAGCAGAATAAATTAAGTTTTCCTATAGGTTCAAGTGTGAATTGCCATAAACTTTTATAACTTACAGATAACTATAACTTTTCTTGTTCTTGGGAAATATTTTCTCAATAACATACTATCGTATCTCTGTTTCATTTTTAATATTTTAGTTTTCATAATAATACTGTAATAAAGGTACAGTATTCGTATGGTACCCTTGTCAAATTCGTTGTAACCTAAGCCATCTCAATGTGGGATTTTCCCTCTAGACTTAAGTCGTACCTGTGGAACTTGGTGCAAAAACGAAGATACGGGGTATCGATCCCCGTGCCTCTTTTTTTTAAANGGAGGTCGAAAGAATGAATAATTAAACCAATAAAGGAAAGAAAGTAAGAAAGAAAAAAAAAATAAAGACGAACTTAGTAAGGGTTTCGCCGTCGGTCTAGTTGAAAATGAGATCTTCAAATAGCTGTTGCTTCGGGCTGTCCGGGAAGCTCTGCCATCTCTCTCCACACAGGCTCTCCACACTCTCCGCCACGGGACGCCAGTTTTCTTGTTTTCCAGTTTCCCCGCGGTACTTGATGTTCTCGTAAGGTGTTCGTAGATTTTACTTTTTCCGAACTTTGCTGGTCTTATGATTTGGCGTGACCAAAGATCCTTGCCCAGGGTGGCGAAACACGAAGATACGTTGGCATAAACACCGAATTCGGGCTTTTGTTCACTTGGTACACTATGGGCAGCTTCGACCTGAATTCGAAGCTACTCCAGTGTCTGAGGAGTCGTCGTTCTACCAAGTCCATTTCGGACAAAACAGGTTGTAGTTGAGCTTGAAAACTTGCTTCAGTTTGCTTTCAATGTGGAACAGATCAAGTCCCCCTTCCTCCCTAGGTGCATACAAAACTTCTTTTTCGCATGCTAGCCGAGCGCTTTACCATTTGAGCTACACCCACTTGCAAAATGTTTAACTAATGAATCATCCAAGCAAAATTGACATTACTGCTAATTACGGACATCAATACGGTATTCGATGATCCATAGTCTTAACTTACCGAGGATGCAATAAAACCGTAAACTTGGTAGAAGGTATAATTAACTTAAGGACTTCCCAGCTATAGTCTTTGTAACCAGTAGCTATCGCCATACATCCGATGGCTCGAACGCGAAATAACTGAGTCCCTCGTTGAAAGGAAAGTTGCAGCTCTAGGGTGTCGACTAGCAAAAACGCTCTGTTGTATACAAATCAATCAATACATCGGTCAAGTCGTCCCAGTTTGATCTTTCTTACAGAAAGGAAATAATATGTTTTAACCGAATACTTTTCTGCAGCTTCTAATCTAATATATATGCTACGATTTCAATTCAGTTTAATTGAATAAACTAAGAAAGCATAACTGATGAAGATTTGCTGAAACTGTATTATGATTATTAAGCCATGTATTAGCAGATTAATATCAACATATCTCTATTCAAAATTATCTAGGATTGCAATGAAACCGAATCGAGCCAGTGTAGCCTAGTGTCAATTTAACTCTCTAACGAACTTAAACTAACTGAACTTAAACTTAACTCTAACTAATGTAAATGTCTATTATAAGAATAACTCAATTAATAATTACTAATTAATTTAAATTCAACTTTTCAAGCATTAAATAAACCAAAATAAAAGTTTTTAGTATCCTTCTGTTAACTGTGTGGTAGTATCTGTCTGTCTATCCATCTATCCATCTATCTATCTATCTATTTATCCCCCTTACCTACCTACCGAACTGTCCATCTATCCATCTATCTACCTGTTCATCTATCTATCTATCTGTCACCTCCTGTAACCCTGGGACTGCTATGAGTGTTTGATCTTGATAGCTGGATCATGAGCGTATATTCATTTAATCATCATAGCCCAACATATTGTGAGATTCATATTGTCATATTCTTAATAAGCCACTGAAAGGATTAACAGTCAACCTGATAGCATGCCCGTCGACTGATATCTTGACAGCATGTTAGTGCAGTAGACGTAATTCGACATTCCTAAAGTAATGAGTAGTTACTCTCAACTTTAAATG
Source organism: Leptestheria dahalacensis (assembly GCA_022114935.1). NCBI lineage: Eukaryota > Metazoa > Arthropoda > Branchiopoda > Diplostraca > Leptestheriidae > Leptestheria > Leptestheria dahalacensis. Next base: position 2,471 of record JAIQCU010000825.1, read on the forward strand.
TTTCTCAGACTTACAGGAGATCATTGATTCCTTTACAAGCCATGCTACGTACATCGTGAATTCGGTTCGAGTAAGTGGCAAAGCAGCGCCAGTTATTACCTGTACAGTTAATTGCCTTAACCTCGTTAGGGACAACGATAGCATTACTTTGTAAAGTCCATTTTAAGACGAAGCAAGAAGCGGTATTCAATGTTAATACTTTTTTTACACAAAGCCCAAAAGCTACAGTTCAATAAGCTAACTAAACGGAGCCTTTCAGTTGAGTGCCTGGGCACTCGTCACAGTTTCCGTGGTGTAGCAGTTATCACGTTCGCCTAACACGCGAAAGGTCCCCGGTTCGATCCCGGGCGGAAACATTTTTTTGTGTGTTTCTCTCTCTTATAAACAACGTCTCTCACAGACTGGAGTAGCACTTGACGTAACTAATTAGCCTACTGTTATTATAAATCCTTAATAAAAGAAAAGATTCTTCGCAAATATTCTTGATAGTTTTTATTTCAATCTAGGTTTATATAACTTGCGCTAATCCAAGTTAAATAAAAAATTTTCTAATATTAAGAGCGCGCAGACTGCAAACACTGGAATGATACAGCCAAACAATAGGACGTGATGGAAAAGTAACTGATGATGTAGATCAAATCCAGTTCTACGCGTAAGAGTTCTGCTAAAAAGTATCATCTGGAGATGCGGAGTATCAATCCCCGTGCCTCTCGCATGCTAAGCGAGCGCTCTACCATTTGAGCTACACCCCCGATAATTGCACCGTCCGAAAAGCACTTCAAGTAGAGGTAAAACCTCGAGTTGACTCGTCAATATCCCCAAATTTGAAAAGGTTCACAATCTGCCTCAGTCTTGTCACCAAGTCAAAAACAACTGTAGATTCTGTTGCTCTTTCTGTGCTTAGTGTTTAGTATGTCGTTGACAGCAGATTGCTGCAGTTGACTTGACTTGATTTTGAGGATTTCCCAACTGTTGATCAACTGGAATACTGATCATAGTATAAGCTGGTTCTTGTATAAGCCATGCGACGAACATCGTATAGCTGGAAAAGGCAGTCGCTATTTCGTCATACCGTCAACCATTTTAGTTTATTTCCAACTGTTTTTTGTTTTATAATCGTTTGTATGTATTAAAATTATCACTAATATCTACCTCTTTATATCACGACAGAATTAACTGTTTATGCAACTGTTAATCTAACTAAGGGTCTAGATTCGATCTTCTGGTGTCGGGAAACGTTAATTTAGTCTTTTGTAATTAGTTCTCTAGAAAATACTTCTGATGCACAGCTCAATTGGTTTTATTGACAAGTTATCATTTGTCTTTATATACATACGCTGTTACTATTACTATGATTTTCTGCTATACGCTTTTTTAAAGTATGCCACTAGAACTACTGGATTGTGACCTTGTTCTCTTATCGAAGGATTGCTCGATTCTATTTATAAGGAAAACAACAAAGCGACATGTCATTTTCATTCAATTTTTTTAAACTGGGCTTTCGACTAAGACCGAATTAGCAGTTGGCGATGCAATTAAAGTTTTTTTTTCTGTTAACGATGAGTATTTCGTCATACCGTCAACCATAATAGTTTATTTGCAATTGTTTTTTGTTTTATAATCGTTTTTATGTATTACAATTATCACTAATATCTACTTCTTTATATCACGACTTAATTAACTGTTTATGAGAAATGTTGATCTTACAAAGGGTCTAGCTTCGATCTTCGATGTCAGGAAACGTCAATTTAGTCTTTCGCAATTAGTTTTCTAGAAAGTACTTCTGATACACAACTCAATTGCTTTTATTGACGAGTTATCATTTGCCTTTATATGCATACGCTGTTACTATTACTATGATTTTCTATTATACGCTTTTTTAAAGTATGGTACTAGAATTACTGGACCTTGTTCTCTTATCGAAGTAGATTGTTCGATTCTATTGATAAGGAAAACAACAAAGCGACACGTCATTTTCATTCAATTTTTTTAAACTGCGCTTTCGACTAAAACTAAATTAGCAGTTGGCGATGCAATTAAAGTTTTTTTCGGTTTACGATGAGTGGTACTTGTTTAGAAATCACCAACCTGTTTTCGTACAACCTTAACTACAGTTCCGAAATGGCTTTGTAGTCATAGGTGTGTAAGATGTGATCAAAATGGAGATGCGGGGTATCGATCCCCGTGCCTCTCGCATGCTAAGCGAGCGCTCTACCATTTGAGCTACACCCCCTTGCCAAAAAACTAGGTAAACAANTTCGCCAACCGATTGAACTTGTCGGAGCACTGATCGGACACGTCCGCATGCTAAGCGAGCGCTCTACCATTTGAGCTACACCCCCTTGCATAGAAAAACTAGTTAAACAAATTTAACTAAATTTAACTAAATTTAACCTTTGGGATGAAAGTTGTGAAACAATTGCATAAATTATTAAACTAGCACAAAATTACAATGACGGCAACTTTGAGTGGCCGCCTTTAGCGATGTTAGCTATAATACGTAATCGATAAGTGCAATAAGTCCCAGGGTGTTAATACGAGAAGGAAAAAAAACTTCATTCTTATTTTTTAAAAAAAAAGTCTTGATTTATAACCACTAACAGCGTTCTGGTTATGCAAATTATTAATCGCTGTCTCGTTGAATTAACGTTTTAAAAAATTTAGAGACCGGCTCGTCTCCATGAAAACCTGTAAAATGTATGTTTCCGCCCGGGACCGAACCGGGGACCTTTCGCGTGTTAGGCGAACGTGATAACCGCTACACCACGGAAACTGTGTTCAATTAAGCGTTCCTTAGTTCCCGAGCACTGAACTAAAGCGGTCTGTCTCTTATAGGAGACAGAATGTGTATTGTAGCTCTTGGGATTTGTGTGAATGTAGTATTAGCATGCATGCCGCTTCTTGCTTGGTCTTAAAATAGACAAATTATCCTTGTGCCTAAAGGAACTGAGGTTAAGATAATTAACTGTACAGGTAAAATTTGGCATTGGTTCGCCACTTACTCGAACCGAATTCGCGATGTATACGTAGCATAGCTTGTAAAGGAATCAATAATCTGCTGTAAGTCTGAGAAACATTTCAAGTTGAGAGTAACTATTCTTTAACGTTAGGAAAGTCGAATTACGTCTACTGCACTAACATGCTGTCAAGACATCAGACGACGGGTGTGCCATCAGGTTGACGTTAATCCTTTCAGTGGTTTATTAAGATTATCAAAATATGAATGAATCTCACAATACGTCGGGCTTTGATGAATATATGAATGTATGCTCATGATCCAGCTATCAAAGATCAAACACTCACAGCAGTCCCAGGGTTACAGGAGGTGACAGATAGATAGATAGATAGATAGATAGATAGATAGATAGATAGATAGTTAGTTAGTTAGATAGACAATTAGGTAGGTAGGTAGTTAGATAGACAATTAGGTAGGTAGGTAGGTAAATAGATAGATAGGTAGGTAGATAGATAGATGGATAGATGGATAGATAGATAGATAGATGGATAGATAGATAGATAGACAGACACATATACTACACAGTTAACATAAGAATACTGAAGACTATTATTATGGTTTATATACTGCTTGAAAGGTAGAAAAATTAATTATTGGTTATTAATTGAGTGCAGTCTTATAATGGACATTACGTTTAAGTCAAAATATCACTAGACTACACTGGCTCGATTCGGTTTCATTACAATCCTAGTTCATTTTGAATAGAGAGATGTTGTTATTAATCTGCTAATACATGGCTTAATAATCATAATACAGTTTCAGGCAAACCTTCATCAGTTATGCTTTCTTAATTATTCAATTACACTGAATTGAAATCGTAGCAAATATATTTTATTGGAAGCTGCATAAAAGTATCCGGTTAAACCATGTTATTTTCTTTCTGTAAGGAAGATCAAACCGGGACGACTAGACCGACTTGCTGACTGATTTGCATCCGATTGATTGATTGATTTACAACCGACCGTTTTTGTTAGTTCACACCCTAGAGCTACAACTTTCCTTTCAACGAAGGCCTCAGTTATTTCGCGTTTGAGCCATCGGATGTATGGCGATAGCTAACTGTCTACATAAGACTATAGCTGGGAAGTCCTTAAGTTAATTATACCTTCTACCAAGTTTACGGTTTTATTGCATCCTCGGTAAGTTAAGACTATGGATCATCGAAGACTGTATTGATGTCCGTAGTTCGCAGTAAAGCCAATTTTGCTTGGATGATTCAGTAGTTAAACATTTTGCAAGTGGGTGTCGCTCAAATGGTAGAGCGCTCGCTTAGCATGCGAAAAAGAAGTTTTGTATGCACCTAGGGAGGAAGGGGGACTTGATCTGTTCCACATTGAAAACAAACTGAAGCCAGTTTTCAAGCTCAACTACAGCCTGTTGTCCGAAACGGACTCGGTAGAACGACGACTCCTCAGACACTGGAGGAGCTTCAAATTCAGGTCGAAGCTGCCCATAGTGTACCATGTGAACAACTGCCCGAATTCGGTGTTTATGCCAACGTATCTTCGTGATTTCGCCACCCTGGGCAAGGATCTTTTGACACGCCAAATCATAAGACCAACAACGTTCGGAAAAAGTAAAATCTACAAACACCTTATCGAGAACATCAAGTACCGCGGGAAACTGGAAACAAGAAAACTCGATCTCCCGTGGCGGAGAGACTGTTTAAAAAAGGGTCGTTAAATAGGATAAAAAATAGGTGGAACGATTTTTAGGACCCCAGTTTTAAGAATACGACCCCGTATCGTTCCGGTGACGGTACCGTTCGCAGGTAGCATGTAGCAAATAACGCAGGTTATAATTTGATGCTACCCACTTCAAAATCCAACCCTGTGTCAGGAAACTGAGCTGCACCCTCGCACTGCATAGTGTCAGCTCGGGGAGTTCAGGTACCTGGAAACCCTGGAATTTTCCGCTTTTCAGGGTTTTCAGGCCCTGAACGCGCGGTTTTGGTCCCGACCTTACACCATTGCTCAAACCGACCCCCCCCCCCAGGCCCCCTTACATGCAGCCGTACATTAATCTCAATGACGCCTTATATCTACTATTCAGGTCCATTAACCAAACTAGACTCATCCACTGGATGCCACTGCAGCACAAAACTTAGAAATGACTTTTAGTTTAAAACTTTTTGTATTACAAAGGTAACCAGTATAATCGCTAAACACGAAAGCGAGGAATTTAACTGGATTACTGAAGATACCTTGAAAATGTCAAAACTAACGACGTCTTCTTGTTGCTGCAAATTTGTCTGCGGGGAAGTTTGAAAACTTGCTGGTCTGCAACCTCACATGTGACATGGCTGAATCCAGTTTGGCAAGCTATTGTATAGTAGAACTTTGAAAACCTTCATCAAATTATATTAACTGGTTTAATTAATCTACCTTTCTAAACTCGTAGATGAAACGTGATCCATGCAACGTTCCTACAGCTCCATCCCCGTTTCTTTTTAATACGCTGGTTGAAAGAAGAGTTCACGTTAATTATAATGTTCTACTATCATCTTGTGTTGTAGCTTCACCTGCAGCATTATGATGATGAAATTCGTTGAAAGGAAGAGTCTGCAAGTCTTGTTGCAAATTGTTCAGAGCAAACCTCTGGACGCACCATGTCAAGTTCCACGTTCCTGCGTTCACCCCGTCAATGTGGCCTAATTTTGCTGAAAAAGAATGACACACTTGCTTTTCGTATCCGTATCTGCAAATGTATTCGAGATTGGTCGCTCCTCTTGAAACCCCACGGTGTTGCGCTAAGCCACGGCCAAGTGGCTATTGCAACCCCACCGGCCGCTCCACGATTTGTGAGGTTGCGCTACGCACACGCCATCTGTGGCAACCCCACGGCAGTATGGCGTGGCGTTGCAGTATTTCCACGCCAGCTGTTGCAACTCCAGGGCCAGCAGAAACACTTGGGGTTGCTGTTGTCGGAGGGGCCTATTGAAACCCCACGCCCGCTACCGATGGCGTTGCATTACCCAAGTACTTGACTTAAGCAACCCCGCACGTAAAAAACACCAGCGGCGTTGCGCGATTTAAATAAAGAAAATAATAAAAACTTGAAAACGAAAATAATGTAATAAAAACAAAAATAAATAGCTCAATAGATAAATCATAAATAAATAGTAACTGAATAAAATTAAGAGAAGAATGAAAATAATGAGAAGATGAAAAAAAATTTCCTAGGATTTTCAACTTCGTTTATATGGAATGAATACAAATTATTAACCCACATGTGTTGAACGTTATGTAAATTATCGAGGACTTTACTAAAAAACGTAATAACTAGGATATTATGATTTGATGTAAGGTTTGAATCATGATTTAGGTTTTTATATGTAAAACAATTAAAATTGTTGCTGGACGTAACCAAATATGTTTCAAATCCAACGCATAAATTATCTAATTAATATTTTCTTTTGACGTTGTTCTGAAGTCCAGCCCGCACCGGTTTGAGATTACAGAGGCCAACGTGCAACACAACGGCAGTCACGCTAGCTGTATCACCGCAAAGAGTATGATTCTTTCTTTATTACATTTAAACGTTTCGTTATATAACAGTGTCACGAAACTACAACCCCTTGGAAACTTCTAGAATTGTAGACTACTGCAGATAATTCTGGAATTGTAGAATTCTGCGGTTCACTGATCCCTCCTCGGCCAGCTGACACTACCTCTGTTCCTGTGTTGCGTTTACAGTCCCAACAGTCGGGACACAAAGGAAAACTCTTGCTTCCCGGTCTTCTAAAAATTGGTGCGACTGAATTGCAGCAGCCTCTTTTCGTGGATTCTGGAGCCGATGCAAACTTTATTGACTCTAGTCTAGTGAACATGTCCCGGATTCCTATGGTGCCTCTGGCCAACGCTGTGCAGGTAACTCTGGCTGACGGTAAGCCGTCTAGCGCTGGACTGATTACGCAGGAGACCATTCCTCTGCAATTACGTCTAGGGGATCACGTGGAGATCATAAGCTTCCTGGTTACTACGTCTCCACATCCAGTAATTCTAGGATATTCTTGGTTGGCTACGCATAACCCTGTAATCGACTGGAACAGTTACTCCGTGGATTTCAACTCGGAATACTGCCTGAACCGTTGTGTTTCGGTCAAGGAAACTGTCAAAGTCTATCCAGTCCCAAAGATTCGAACTCTACCTGAGTCTCAGCCCAAGAGTCGGAGCCAATGCACAAAGATACTTGGACATTCGCCTGATACCTCCCAGCCGATGGAAATTTCAATATCACTGATTGATGGAGCGTCTTTTACTAACAGTACCAGCTCGGACGATTGTGACCAGGTCGGTGTAGCGTTTATTCAGAACATAGACGGTACCCTGAAGATTAAGACTGTGGAAGACATCCATCAGCAGCTGTACCCTCATGTTAATCCGCTTCCCGAGAAAGAGCTGAGATTTCGTAAGCAGGCGCAAGCCCTGGTGGAAGAGTTTCCTGATGTTTTCTCGAAACAGAACGCCGAACTGCTTCCTGAGCATCGCCCTCACGACTGCGAGATCCCTCTACAGCCTGGAGCAACCGTGCCCTACGGAAGGATCTACAACTTGACCGAGGCTGAATCCAAGGCAATGGAAGAATACGTTAACGAAAACCTTAAAAAGGGATTCATCAAGCATAGTTCATCACCTGCCGGTGCTCCTTGCTTCTTTGTAAAGAAAAAGAACGGCTCTCTACGATTTTGTGTGGATTACAGAGGACTGAACAAAGTCACCGTCAAGAACCGCTACCCGCTACCGCTTATCTCGGAAATCGTCAGGACCCTATCCAAAGCTAAAGTGTTCTCGGCTTTGGATCTCCGAGGAGCCTACAACTTGGTAAGAATTAAAAAAGGAGACGAATGGAAGACAGCCTTTAGGACCAGGTTCGGGCACTTTGAATATCTGGTTATGCCTTTTGGCTTGACTAACGCCCCAGCAATCTTTCAGCACCTGATGAACGACATCTTTCGCGACTGCTTAGATAAATTAGTGATTGTATACCTCGACGACATTCTGGTCTTCTCGAACTCAGTTGAAGAGCATGAACAACATCTGAGGATCGTCCTCGAAAGGCTTCGTAAGTACAAGCTGTACTGCAAGCTAGAGAAGTGCCAGTTCTTTTCGGAGAAGATCGACTACCTGGGATACGTTATATCGCCCTTGGGAGTGTCCATGGATAAGAAGAAGGTCGAGAAGATTCTGGACTGGCCTACCCCAAAGTCTGTGCACGNGACAAATTCGTAATCGTGTACCTCGACGACATTCTGGTCTTCTCAAACTCAATTGAAGAACATGAACAACATCTCAGGATCGTCATAGAAAGGCTTCGGAAATACAAGCTGTACTGCAAGCTAGAGAAATGTCAGTTATTTTAGGAAAACATCGACTACCTGGGATACGTTATTTCGCCCTCTAGAGTGTCCATGGATAATAAGAAGGCCGAGAAGATTCTGGACTGGCCTACCCCTCATTCCGTACACGATATTCAAGTCTTCCTTGGTTTCGCCAATTTTTACCGACGCTTCATCCAGAATTATTCAGTCTTGACCGCGCCGATCACCAGACTACTAAAAAAGGATGTCAAGTTTGTCTGGAATGACGAAGCTGAAAAAGCCTTCCAAACTCTAAAGCAAGCATTCGCCTCTCCTCTGGTGATGGCTCATCCCGACACTTCCAAGCCTTTAATTGTTGAAACGGATGCCTCTGACTTTGCCATCGCGGCGGTTTTGTCGCAGTACGACGAAGAAAAAGTGTTACATCCANTCGCGGCGGTTTTATCGCAGTACGACGAAGAAAAAGTGTTGCACCCGGTGGCCTTCTTTTCTAGGCAAATGCATCCGGCAGAGCAGAATTACGAGATTTATGATAAGGAACTGTTGGCGATCTACGAGGCCTTTAGAGAATGGCGTCATTTTCTTTTGGGAGCCAGTCATCCTGTGACCGTTCTCTGCGACCACAAGAACCTGCAGTATTCTATGAGCACCAAGCAACTTACAAGACGACAGGCTAGATGGTCCCTGTTCTTCTCGGAGTTAGATTTTATTCTGACTCATCTCCCTGGAAAAAGGAACACCAAGGCTGACCTGCTTTCAAGACGCCCTGATTACATCGCACATGACAAAGGAAAGGATCCGTTTAACTTCCGGCGACTTACTGAACCAAGTCAAGTTCTTTCCGCTGGGCTTCAAGAGATGAGTAGCAGCTTTCTCGACTCATTACGTTCAGCTACCCTTGACGATTCACTCTTGGAAAACCTTGGAGAAGATCCTTCGCTTACCTTAAGAGAGGGAATCCTGTACAAAAATGGCCTTATCTACGTACCTACAGATGATCTCCGGTTGCAAGTCTTGAGAGACCTACACGATTCTCCACTTGCTGGCCATTTTGGAATTGCTAAAACCGTGGAACTAGTCAGCCGAAATTATTGGTGGCCCAAGATGCACAACTTTGTGAAGGATTAGATCCTCACTTGTGACTGTGCAAGAGCTAAAACACCACGTCATAAGCCACATGGACTTCTTCAACCGCTACCGGTTCCGGAACAACCCTGGAGTGATCTTTCTACCGACTTTATCACCGATCTTCCACCATCTGACGGATACAACGCCATTTCAGTTTGGGTCTGCAGGCTTACGAAGATCGCTCACTTTGTTCCGTGTCGCACCACAACTACGGCAGATGATCTGGCCAAGATTTCAAGCAACACATCTTAAGGCTCCATGGTCTACCTTCTAGTATAGTCTCCGACCGTGGATCCGTATTCGTCTCCAAGTTTTGGAAAACCTTCTGCGAAGATCTAGGTATTAAAATAAACCTCTCTACGGCCTTCCATCCCGAGTCCGATGGGCAAACTGAGCGTATCAATCAAATTCTGGAGCAGTACCTGCGGTGCTACCTATCGTATAACCAAAACAACTGGGTCTCGTTACTTCCGTTCGCCGAGTTCGCCTATAACTACAGTTCCCACACCTCCATTAAGAAATCTCCCTTCTTTGCCAACTACGGTTTTCACCCTCGGATGTCCAGTCTTCCGGAAGCATCACTTAGTTCTGAAGCCTGGCCTGAGTTACCCCGCATCCACGACGATTCGAAGCAGGAACTTTTCCGAGCACAGGAACGCTATAAGCGCTATGCCGACGAGCACAGGAAGGACTTGGAACTCCCAGTCGGCGCCAAAGTCTGGTTGATGACAAAAAATATAAAAACGAACCGGCCTAGCAAGAAACTGGACTACAAACGCCTGGGTCCCTTCAAAATTATTGAAAAAATTGGTACCTGTTCCTACAGGCTACAACTACCACCCTCTTGAAGAATCCACAATGTATTCCACGTCTCTCTCCTCGAACCCGCTAAGGATTCTGCAATCCCTGGTCGTGTGATGCTTCCTTCGCCACCGATTCAAGTAGATGGCTTTCAACAATTTGAGGTAGAAGACATCCTGGATTCTCGGCTGCGTTACCGTCACGGTCAGTATCTAGTGAAGTGGGCTGGATATCAAGTTTCTGAAGCCACCTGGGAACCGCACGAACACGTCGACCATCTTAAGGACCTCCTGCGATCTTTCCACGCTGAGCACCCTAAGAAGCCTGGCCCGTGGATGAAGCTACCTGGCGTCCGGAGTCCGCCATGAGAGAGGGGGCAACTGTCACGAACTACAACCCCCTGGAAACTTTTGGAAATTGTAGACTACTGTAGATAATTCTAGAATTGTAGAATTCTGTAGAAAGCTTGAGAAGTGTAGAGTTTTGTAGAACATTCTAGAAATAGGGAATTCTGTACAAAGTTCTAGAACCTTCTTCGCAGGCATATATACCTGAGCACTCTGGCCTGTTAAGCCAGAGTGTTAATCACTGAGCACAAGTCAAGCGTGTCTCTAAGTGTCAACACAATAAACGTTCTGTTCTCGGCAGCAGACCTGTCTTCTGTTTCTCGTCTGGTCTTGTCTGGTCTCGTCTTGTCATTCTAGTTTCTGGGTTCCTGACACACAGTGTGAAAAATACTCAAGCATGTAAGTGTATGACGGTAATGTTTTTCCTATTTTTAAAATGATGAAGCCCGCAGCATTGGCGTAAGCGAGCTCCTACCTTGCTGCTCCTTCCTTGGTTAAGAAGCAGCTCGAGGTCGAATTTGGCGTCAAGTTAAAGTCAAAGGACCTACACAATCTGAAGCAAAAGGTTACGGGACTTCCACTCAAGGAGTGGGAAGAGACGTGCAGCGTACTGCAAGAACTTGCAGAAGAGGACGCAGACAACACCGTCCAAGTTCATCATTCCGACGACGGACTTGTGATCGCCATTTACATCCAAACAAAGAAGCAGAAGGACCTTTTCCGCCGATTCGGGGACGTTTGCCAGCTCGACGGAACCCATAAGACCAATAAGCAAGGAATGGTTCTCTACACGATGCTCGTCGAAGACAGCCATGGTGTCGGCCAGCCGGTTGATTCTGATTGATTGATTCTGTTGATACTAAGAGGGTCATTTTTCGCGTTGGCTAAAACAGCAACTTTTCTTCAACAGACTTAAACCAAAATATAGTTACAAACCAACTTATGAACAGGAACACACATTAAGTTAAACGTACTTAAGTACTTATATATAAGGACTGAGAGCAACTGAAAAGGTTAAATTAGTATCATCTAATTCACGATTTATATCTAGTTGACCTAGTTTCAGTGTCAGAAATTTCAACTACATGTTTCCGTGGTGTAGCGGTTATCACGTTCGCCTAACACGCGAAAGGTCCCCGGTTCGATCCCGGGCGGAAACAATGTTTTTTGAGAAACTGAAATACGACAGGAGACACTGGAGAAGTATCTCATCCATACCGTGCAATCGTCTGAGCCATACATTTCATTGGACTTTAATAAAGTTGAAATTACTTACTAGTTGAATACTGAGTACATACTGGCTATATCTGTTAAAGATACGTTCAATGTTCTAAGCGATACGGTGTTACCGTGCTAAATACTCTTAGAATATCGGCTCAACCAGCAAAGACTACGAAAGGCCAGCTTGATGTCAAATTATCCTTACACCATGAAAATATACACTGAAAAATCTCAGTAAAAACCATGTTCAACATAGAAAGGCCTTTCAAGTTTAATCTTCTTTCTTTGGTTTTAGCATTCCGAATTTGCCTTGATCAAACATAAGTGAACTTCTGTTTGGAAAAACGGTTTCATAGACTAACTTACATTACTGTGGCACTCTAGTAGACTAATAAGTCATGGAAGATGCAATAAACTTGGTGAAGCTTCGTTGTATATATAAAGGGACCCATGGGACTAGTTGTTTGTCTACTTAATTGGTCCAATAAGATTTCACAAGATTCGCTTCGGGTTTGTCATAAGCTAAATATAATAATATGCATAAATACCCGTCTATTACATATATTGAAAAAAAAATGATGCATACAATATTTAACGGTGAGAAAAGTGAAAGTGACGGTTAAATCGAAACTATCTGCTTTGTTTAAGTATTAAACCCAGATGGCTATGAGCACACCGGCAGGCTTCTTCTTCATAAGACTGACAAACCTAATAAAGGTAAATTTATCAGTTAAGACAGGTATTAACATCAAGCGATGCGGCTAAAACCTGGTCAACACGAACGTCTTCTTACTGTTTAGTTCAAGTAATATTTAGCTTTAGTCGGCTGCTTTTTGTTTTCTCTCTTATAGACTAAACAGGGTAACAATATGTTACCCTAATAAAACATCTGTATCTTTGATAAAAATATTGATTTTTTAAATTACAGTTTCATTACGAAGTGTATGATGAAATGTGAAAGATTATGAAAAGCTTTCAGTTTCAGGAGTCGAAAACAACGTGGGAGTGCAGTTCAGTTCATGCAAAACAGTATAGTCGAGTACTTCGTTCAAGCATATGCTGTCACCTGACCTGAAATTTGACTTTATTCGACGAGGATGGGATTCGAACCCGTGCGTGCAGAGCACATTGGATTAGCAGTCCAACGCCTTAACCACTCGGCCACCTCGTCATACATTTATCTGATGCAATTAAAATACAGTAAATATCCCCCTTTTCGAGTTTCACGTCGTACAAATAACTAATCTTTCTTTCAGCTTTGCGCGGTGCCAAGAGGTATCCAGCGAGTACAGTTGACTTCTTATACATGTTCTAAGGTTACTATTATTATCTACACAAATGCTCGACTAAAAACAAACCATTTATTAAGAGGATTCGGATTTGCTGAGAGCAGTGCATATGCAAGTCTCTATTTATAATTTGGTAACAAACAAAATGTGTTCATAGAAGCTGAAAATGAATTATACTTCACAGACATCAGACCACGTACGACACAGTTTTCGTGGTGTAAATTTCTATAATGATGTTAAACTTAGGACCCTGGCTACCACTTACTCCCACAGGCCTACGATGTAATTTGTTTTCAAGAAGTTAGTTTCTCCCATTTCCCTGCATTGGCACTAGATTCTTATGAGTTTATAAATTTAGGTCCCAACAACCTGGGTACCGCAATCTTTGTACGAAAATCTCTCGCGGTCAGACATACAGTAGCAGATCTCGAAGGACGCATCCTCCAGGTAGATATGGGAATCCAATGGAGGAAGACGAGGACGGCATCCAGACTGTCGACAACCACATCGGTCTCCGTGCCCCAGCTCCTACCGGGTGGATGAGTCAGTCAGACTGCCTGCGTAGATTCAAATCCAAATATCTCGTCATTGTTAGCAGTCTGGAAAAGATTACGGAATTCGATGACGGTGACGCAGAAAGGTACCTATTTTCCATCAGAAAGTTTGACTTCCTGGTAAGTTTGGTGTGTACCGAAGAGGTTCTCAGCGCGACGAAGCTACTGCGTCAGAATCTTCAGAAAGAGAGCATTGATTTAATTGAAGCCTCTGAAGAGGCTGCCGCAGTGATCAGTGTTCTAAAGAGGATGCGAGATAACGCCGAGGAAAGATTTCGTGCGCTTTATGCGGAAGCGAAGAGGCTGGCTGCGTTAGTGTTTTCCGAAGAAACCATGCCTCGCATATGCGGTGCTCAAACGAAGAGGGCCAACGCTGCGGCAGAATATTCAGAGACGTATTACCGAAGAAACGTCTTTATACCATTCGTGGATCATGTGATTAGTGAATTGCAAACTCAGCTAGTCGGCAAACGACAGGCCTTTTTAGCCCAGCATCTACTGCCCACAAAAGTGACAAGAATGAATTTGGACGCGCCAAGCGGGGAGAAAATTTTGAAGGATATATACGAATATTTTAAAGGAGATCTCGCTCCGTATTCCTACAAGGAGTTTGAATTCCAAGTTTTGTCCTGGCAGGAAAAGTGGAGGCTGTACGATGCGGATTGTAACGAGATCCCTAAAAATATAGCAGAAACCTTATCTTGTATGAACGAGGAGTTTTATCCGTGCATTGCCACCACCCTAAGAATGTTGGCAACTCTACCAGTCAGTGCTGCAACTGTCGAGCGATCCTTCAGCGCCCTTCGAAGCATCAAAACGTATTTGAGAAATATGACTGGCCAGACACGACTGACTGGACTTGCCTTGCTTCACTTGCATCGAGACATTGCTGTCAGTGTCGACAAATTAATTAAAGATTTTGATCCCTGTAATGACCGTAGACTGATTCAAGTGTAACATCCGTACGAAGAAACTAAATAAACATTCGTTTTCCGTACTCAATATTTTTTGGGTGGGAGGGGAGCATCCAGCAGTTGGGGTGCGTGTAGTTTTAGAAATTCTGGTTACGCCCCTGCTAGGTTCCATCAAACGCAAGGTACACGAATGGGAGAAGAGGATCCTAGCAGGATATCAGGTCAGGGCAAGAGACGAACACGAGGTTCAGGGTGCCCCCTCTTCATTCTACAAATTGGCCCAGGAAAAGAGAAGGGGTCAGTTCACTACTATCCAGTCCATCGCTGACATGCACAACAATACCTGTAATTCTCCGGATGAAATTTCCTCGGCTTTCCACTCCAGTTTTTCTACTTTATTTGGTAAAAAGCCTGCAAGTAGCGTCCCACCCGAGTATTGGTCCGAAGTTCCCCGCTTAACCGAGTCAGAGCATTCGGCTCTCATTGCGCCCGTCTTCCAGTCTGAACTTGACCGCGCCCTCTCAAACCTCCCTACCAATCGCTCCCCAGAGTCGGACGGTTTACCCTATGAGTTCTATAAGACTTTCTGGCCGCTACTAAATGATGACTTTCTCACTCTGTGCAATCGGGTACTACAGGAGGGTTTCGCCTCTCCGCAAGTGAGCGTAGTTAAACTCTTGCCCAAGACGACCAACCCAGTCTCGGTGAAAGACTTCCGTCCGATATCCCTACTGTGCTGTGACTACAAGATTATAGCATCGGTGGCTACAAACAGGCTGAAACGGGTGCTACCACTGCTTATTGGTACGGACCAGGTTGGGGGCATCCCCGGTAGGGACGTAGGGGAAACCCTAGCAACCTACAGGGACGTCGTATGCTTAGCCCGAGGACGAAATTTGAAGCTGGGTTTCCTCTGTATAGATTTGGAAAAAGCTTAAGACAACGTCAGCCGGTCCTTCCTCTGCGAAACCTTAAAACAGATGAACCTACCAGACCCCTTCATTTCTGCCATTCAAAACCTCTATCAGGAAGCTTGTGCGCGTGTAGTTGTATGAAAGAGACTTACTCCAGTCATCACTGTGGATGATTGCCTGCGCCAGGGAGTCCGTTGTCAGTACAGCTTTTTGTCCTCTTTCTCGAGCCCCTCCTGGTCCGTTTGAGGGGAGAGTTGCGTGGTCTCCAACAGTTCTCGGAAAACTTAGTCTACAAGGCTCTTATCGGTGACTTTACCATCCTTGTTTCGTCTGAAACGGACTTGTCTAAGGCACTCTCGCTAATTAAGGAATTCGGAGGCTTCCCTGGCAGTGTCCTCAACATCCTGAAATCCCAGTTTATGGCTTTTGGGGACTGGAACCCCATGACCCTGACCAGCCTGGGAGGAGTCAACTTGTCAGCAAACTGGAACTCCTGGGGATTACCTTTACGGATGACACGGACCGAATCTCGCAAGGTATTTGGGACACAGTCCGGCACAACATCTGCAGAGTACTCGTCAAGAACCGGTGTCGCCCCCTGACCATTGGCCAAAGAGTGACCTTTGTTAAATTGCAAGTACTGCCCCTAGGTACTATGCACGTATCTTTCCATGCTCGGACAGAATGGCAGAGCAAATAGAACTGGCGTGTTTTGTGTGGCACGGCAAGATTGAACGGGCCGCACGGAGTGTACTCTACATACCGAGGGAGGAAGGCGGCTTAGCTTTTTCACCTCCAGTCGACGTTCGCCGAGGTCTACATGCGCCTATCGTACAACATCCTTCAGTCGACTACGCCAAGCCTCGAGCGCGCCATCCTCCGCTACTGGCTAACCTTCGCCATTCGGGCTGTTCTCCCCTCTCTGTACCTAGGCAACCTGGCCCCCAAGGCTCTCTCCTCACCGGCCCATCTTGTGCCCCTTTTGGTTCTGACCAAGCGGCTCCACGAGGGAGGAGTCCTGCCTCCAGTTCTTCCCAAAACACCTCTTCTTTACAGCTTTTATTCGACATCGGTTCAACTTCCTGGAAAGCTGGAGACACGACTTCCGACCCTCCCGTGGACAACCGTCTGGGGCCGCTGCATTGCTCAGTTCCTGTCCCCCGCCGCGCAAGAGCTATTGTTCATGTACAACCACGAGATCTTGCCACTCCGGACGCGATTGTTGCGATTCAAAATGGGTCCGGACGGCCTGTGCACGTACTGCCATGGGCACGAGGAAACCTTGCACCACCTGGCCGCTGCGTGCCCTATGTCCCGAACGGCCTTCCAGTGGTTCAGAACTGAACTGGCCGACACTTCGCTTAGACCTGCCGTCCACCTGTCACGACAACCGTACCACATGGCTCATCAGTTCCTCTTACTGTCAGAACTAGTCTCTTTGGTGACTGGTTTTACCACCCGACATAAGGGAGATAGTCACTGATGTAGCAGCACTGATGTAATATTGTATGTGCAAGTGTAAAGAATTTTGCTTTGTTTAAATTATAAAAAAAATACCCCGCATCTCCAGATGATACTTTTTAGCAAAACTTACGCGTGGAGATATAGGGATCTGATCTACATCACCAGTTACTATTCCGTCACGTCCTATTGTTTGGCTGTATCATTCCAGTGTTTGCAGTCTGCGCGCTCTTAATGTAAAAAAAATTATCATTCAACTTATCAGCGCAAGTTATATAAGCCTAGATTGAAATGAAGACTATCAAGAATGTTTGCAACAACAAAAAATATTTTCTTTAATTACGGAAATATAATAGTAGTAGGCTAATTAGTTACGCTAAGTGCTAGTTCTGTCTGTGAGAGACGTTGTTTATTAGAGAGGAAAAAGATGTTTCCGCCCGGGATCGAACCGGGGACCTTTCGCGTGTTAGGCGAACGTGATAACCGCTACACCACGGAAACTATGATGAACTTAGGCGTTCCTTAGTTCAGGCGCACTGAACTAAAACGGTCCCGTCTCCTATAGGAGACAGAATGTGTATTGTGGCTCTTGGGATTTGTGTGAATGTAGTATTAGCATGCTTGCCTCCTCTTAACATGGACAAATTATCGTTGTGCCTAAATGAACTAAGGTTAAGGCAGTTAACTGTACACGTAAAATTTGGCACTGGTTTGCCACTTACTCGAACCGAATTGGCGATGTGCGTAGCATGGCCTGTAAAGGAGTCAATAATCTGCTGGAAGTCTGAGAAACATTTAAAGTTGAGAGTAACTATTCTTTGAATTTAGGAAAGTCGAACTACGTCTACTGCACTAACATGCTGTCAAGACATCAGACGACGGGCGTGCCATCAGGTTGACGTTAATCCTTGCAGTGGTTATTAAAAATACGAAGATATGAATCTCACAATACGTTGGGCTGTGATGAATAAAAGAATGCATGCTGATGATTCAGCTATAAAGGTCAAGGTCAAACACTCACATCAGTCTCAGGGTTACAGGAGGTGACAGATAGATAGAGAAAGATAGATAGATAGGTAGATAGATAGGTAGATAGATAGTTAGAAAGAAAATTAGGTAGATAGGTAGTTAGATAGATAATTAGGTAGGTAGGTAAATAGATAGATAGATAGTTAGAAAGAAAATTAGGTAGGTAGGTAGTTAGATAGATAGATAGATAGATAGACAGATAGATAGATAGATAGATAGATAGACATACACATACTACACAGTTAACATAAGAATACTGAAGACTATTATTATGGTTTACATACTGCTTGAAAGGTAGAAACTTAACTAGTGATTATTAATTCTTAGTCTTGATTGATATGATTATTAGTCTTATAATGGACATTACGTTTAAGTTAAAATACCACTAGGCTACACTGGTTCGAATTGGTTCCATTACAATCCTAGTTAATTTTGAATAGAGAGATGTTGATATTAATGCCCTAACACATGGCTTAATAATCATAATACAGTTTCAGGCAAACCTTCATCAGTTATGCTTTCTTAGTTATTCGATTAAACTGAATCGAAATCGTAGCAAATATATTAGACTAGGAGCTGCATAAAACATTTCGATTGAACCGTTTTATTTTCTTTCTGTAAGAAAGTACAAACCGGGACGAATTGACCGATTTGCATAGAACAAAGCGTTTTTCTTGGTGGACACCCTAGGGCTACAACTTTCCTTTCAACGAAGGCCTCAGTTCACTTCGCGTTCGAGCCATCGGATGTATGGCGATAGCTACTAGCTACCAAGACTATAGCTGGGAAGTCCTCAAGTTAATTATGAATTCTACCAAGTTTGTGGTTTTATTGCTTCCTTGGTAAGTAATATCATTAAAGACTGTACTGATTTCCCTAGTATAGCCAATTTTGAATCAATCATTCAATCGTTAGATGTTACGCAAGGGGGTGTAGCTCAAATGGTAGAGCGCTCGCTTAGCATGCGAGAGGCACGGGGATCGATACCCCGCATCTCCAGTTTTTTGCAGTGGAATTGCATGTTTGGACGATTTTTCCTTCATCTCCTTTCCTCGAATTATACTTTTTTCTTGTATTCATGTAAGTGCGCTCCATATTTACTTGAACAGTGAATAAGATATATCAGAATGTTGCAGATTATTACTGGTAACCAGAAACCAGCATGCGAATCGCTGTCAGAAAGAAAAGCCCAGGACCTAGTATGGCTATCGAGTAACAAAGCGACGTATTTTATTTGAACTCAGATTTGATAATAGTTAATTCGGTATGATATGGAATTAGCGTAAATAGGTATAACATTAATCTGTCTCTGAAATCTTAAGTTTTTGTGAAGTTTCCAGTGAATGGGTTGAACAAATCCACTGTATTCGTGTTCCTCCCTTCAAGTCTGTTATCCCGTTGCTTTCTTTTTACAGTTCACAGTTACGCTTTCTAGCATCTGATGTATAACAAAGAACCCTTTTATGGAGTTTATTTCAACTGCAGATCAGTCGCTGGACAAAACAAAATTCGTGGTTTTTCGGTTTCAAACGGTTTGAAATCACAACAGTCTGTTAGAACGGCTAGTATCTTGATGGATAACAGCTGGTATTTCCTTCGTCTTTAGTTGGTCTATTTCGATGCCCATTGAGTAGAAGCTAGTGCCGGGACGACAGCAGGCCTTTCTAATAAACAATTGAATGAATCTATAAAGAACGTAGGAGCTATCACATGTTTATCACAAGATTGATAGTGGCTTGCAAAGTTACCTGAATCGGGCTTGTGGAACTTGACTTTGAACACGTTGATCTTCTTGCGCACTGGATTGAATCATAAAATGCTCAAATAGACTCGTCGAGAGAAAATAGAACAACTGAGTGATAACTCACGGCAGTCACGGCCATTATTAGAACACTCCTCAATATCTGTCATTAAAAAAACAAATGTTAATTTACAAACTGGACGTTTGTTCGATGACGTAAGCGAGGACAACTACCTTTTTTGACGGAAACCAATTCATCCAAACGATCGACGAGACTTGCGTCGACTAAAACGCAAATGTTCAAGTTTTATCAACTCATGAATGTTAAAAAGTATAAATGTGTTAATATTAAACTAAAGTAAATTACTTAGGTGCCATTAAGCTAATTGATTATTTATGCCGATTTACCTTTTCGAGAATTTGCGAAAAGGAAAATGGACACTGCGAGAAACAGCTCGAGCTTGAACATGTTTGATGCAAATTGTAAACGAGCCAACTGCGGTTTAATTTAAATTTCAAACACTCGTCAGATGTTTGACAACTAAATTGGTCCCTTTTTGACGGTCTGCGGTTCAAGTTTATTTTCAGTTAAATTTGAACGTGGCATGCTCGTAGCAACGGCTGCTTGCACAGATTCGGTACAACGCCAAACAATAACCGCAGATTGCATTTCATAACATTATTATTAACGTATTATAACAAATTAATCACATTCAATATGTAATAAATTAATGCAAACATTAAATCAATATGATATAGATCAAATATAATAATTATAAATATGTCATTCCCCGTCATCAGTGGCACGCAACCCACTTTGGCTCGAACGGGAAAAGGACTCAGTAGTGTGACGTAAGCCACTAGTGAATATAAACGGAAATGAGTGGATTTGTTATTTGATTATTCATTAAATTTACACGTGTGACATCCTAATCTGACTTAAGTTAATCTCCTACCAAAAATGTGCGTAATTAATGCAATGGCGGCTATAAAATAATAATAAAAAATGGAAATCGTTATAATAAACTGGTGTTGATGGTTATTATAAAACCGTTTATTCCTTGGCGTCAAACGTACAAAACAAAAGTGATACTTTATTTCGCGCCTTCGGGCTTGATGGAGAGATACATCTTGCCCTTGACCATCTGCTTGTTGAGTGGAATCCGCTTGAGGATCTGCGCAATGACCTGGACCATTTCGTTGGATCCCAGCTCGGTGCGCTTGCTGCGGCACTTCTGCAGCAGCTCTGTGGTCGTCATGGGTTTGCGGGTCAAGTAACGGCGGACTGCTTCTTCAATCATCGCCTCCGTTCCACTGGAAATTGGAAACAAAAATGTAAATGTTTAAGTTATTAAGTTGACTAGTTTGATTAAGTCCTAGCCAGCCTACCTAATAACATTAGTCGAAATGAATTGTTTTAACAGTACCTCACTATAGATGTGTAATTAGAGAGAAATTAATTATTTCTTGTGTTTTATTTTTCGAAAATCCTATTTAAACATTATTAATATTGACACAGACGACAGCTCAGATATCTTTCTATGTGACTGTAATTAATTGGGAATTGATTTTATTTATTTATTTCATAAATTATAATTATTCAGTTGTATACCATTATTGACATTAGTTTATATAACTATATATTCAATAAGTAAGCCTATTGACAGTTAAATCAACTTGTAACTAATTGGATTAAATAACAAGAATATTGCAACAACTAGTAATCTTGCAATCATTCCTTTATAAAATCATAATTATACGTAATCAAACGTATTATGCAAGTATAATTAAATAAACTACTGGTTAATATTATGTGAGTTATTGTGAACCTTGCAGATGAGTCCACTTTAGGTCTCTTGGCCGGCGGGCCAGCTTCAGCAGCCTTTTCGGCAGCAGCAATAGCAGCAGCAGCTGCTGATGTGGTCGCTTTGGTCGGAGTCGTCGAGCGGGAACTTTCGGCGCTGCCCTTGCTTTTCTGCGCTGGTTTGGCCGGCGATTTTTCAATTTCAATGTCCGAACTATCGGCGCCGGTATCGCTGGAAGAACCTGTTTTTCCCAAGAAACAGGACAGTTAATTTTAATTACCATGGGTACTTTAAATGTAAGAGTTAATTCCAATTACAAGAAATGAATACCGTAATCTTCTTTGCGGGATTTCTTGTCCTTTTTCTTTTTCTTCTTGTCCTCTTTGCCGTCTTTGGAAGTGGAAGCACCGGCCTGTTCCTCATTCTCCTCTTCTTCCTCATTTTCATCCTCGCCTTCTTTGTTCTCCTCTTCCTCTTCTTCATCCTCTTCCTCCGAGTTGAGCAGCTTGCGCAGGCCGTCCTCCTCGGCGACACCTTTCAGTCCGTTGTTCATCTTTTCTTCCATATCCGACTCGCTGAAATAGACAAGGTTACGACAACAACTATTAATTGTAACTAAATAATCTTAAATTACCAATAATTATAAAAGTAATTTCTTAAAACTATTTTGTATTTAAGTGAATTTTGGTTAGATGCACAGACTACAGTTTTGGATAATTAAAAATTATCTAAATTTTAATTAAATACAATTATAATTTAAAATAACGGCAGCTGCATGCATTAATTACCGTCGTTTTTCTTACGACAACATAAGAAACTTTATGAAAATTTAACTGAACTGCAATCAAAAGCCACCAGGTCGATTAGACGACTGAATACGGCGTTAAGTTTGATTAAGGGTACACTGTTATTCATGAAGTTAATTAACTGAATGATGCGGCAGTTTTTGGAATTAACATGAGAATACTGGTTAGTTTATTTATTTCGTCTATAATGGTAAGAAAGTAAAGTTAATTAGGTGCACGAATATACAGTACCTTTCCGACGAAGAAATATAGTCAATTTCTCGTCCTTCCCCGTCTCCGTCATCGCTGTCCTCTCCTTCCTCGTCATCCGAACCACGCTTCTTCTTCTTCTTTTTCTGCGCTGCTTTTCCTTTCTTTCCCTTCTTCTTGGCACCAGTGTCGTCGTCATCGTCCTCCTTGCCCTCCTCCCCGCTGCTGTCGCCTCCCGACGAGCCCATGAAGTCGTCCATCTCATCAAACCCGGATTCACCTGTGGAATCTTAAGTTATTCAGTTTCTTGGCTAATATAGATGAAGTTAACCCACCTTTCGCAGCTTTCTTCTTCTTCCCGGCCACAGCAGCTCCTTCCTCGCCTTCGGCTTCCTCACCGTCCTCGTTTTTCAGTCGTTTGCGAACCATCAGCGAGAAGAGATTCAACGTGCGGTTCCTGCGACTGAACTCTTCCTCGGCTTCTTCAGCACTCAGGGCCTTGTACCTCTGAACGGGCTGGAAATTGTACCATTCTTCGACGGGAAATGCCTCGAAAGCGCCGTCCGGAGCCTGGGTGAAAACATAGTAGGACGCGTTTTCTGCTACGCCACCTTCTCGGACACCTGATATCAACACAAACAATTTTGTTACTCATATTTTTGTTACATCGCTTAGGCACAAAATACCTCTGTATTTCCGTCCTTGTTTGCCGTTTATATTTAGTAGCCAAGGTTGATCTTCATGCCGGTATTTCTTGGAGCCACCGTACTTCCGCCGCCTGGCTTCCTCGCGCTGTTCGCGGCCGAACTCACTGCCCGCGCCAAACTTGGGTTTATTTTCTTCCTCAATGAAGATGGGCTTGAACTGTGCCGCGTTGTTCTCGCGTTCCATCTTGACCTGTGTCCACGTGTTGAAGTCGATTCCCAGGGCCGTGTGGAAACGCATGACAGCGAACTTTTTCTTTGGATTTCTGTTGAAAATTTTAAGTTTCTGTAATTATTATAATTACGTTTAATTGTAAAGTAAATAAATACGTACTTTGGTACGCGAACTGTATATTCCTGTAAAGTTGGATTTTCTCGCGAGCTGGAGGCCTGGTTTTAATTAAATGATTTCATTACGCTTTTAATTTTATCAAATTAGCAGTAGCTTACAGCTGGTCCATTGGCTGACATTTTTTCCTGTGGGATATTTAGAAAGTTCAAGCGAAAATCACAGACAAAACAAAACGGATCGCTTTCCTTGAAAAGGAATTAGAGAATTACCGGAATCGTAACAAGTGACGTAAATTTGAAGGCTGCAGCTAAACAGCATCCTTGAACTTACTTTTATTAAATAAAGATGAAATTCAGTTCTCCGTCTCTTTAATACTTACAGACTTAATATACTTATCCGTTAATATTGGAATAAATTTCAATGTGACTGGTTATTGTAAATCAAGCGGCCAGTACAATAATTCATTAAGTTTTTGTAAATTTAACTTAACAAATCATTTAGATTTATACAATAATTGTTATATTTCGTTAACGTCGTGTTAACCTGATTGGCTAATAATTTGCTGGGGGAATGTCTCTTAGCCCCTTTACCGGCTTTTTCCAATAATCATCGGCGAATTGATCAAACAACGCGTGGTTTCTTTAGCGTTTGCACCGAAATGGACAGCGCTGTCGAGAGCTTTGTAAACTAGATTGTTTTAAACATTATTCATTTGTTTAAAAAATTGAAATTAATGGCCACTTTGTTTTGTTTCAGGCAACAGAACGGAAAGGACGTCGCGGGGAACTTGACTACCGTTACGATTTCCTCTTTCATTTTGCTGCAGAAGCGTGCGGCATCACCAAACAAGATGTCATCGACAATATTCTACAGGATACGATGGTTTTTCACATTAGAATCATATTTTCATTGTAACATTTAAAGTGTTTTGTCAGGTTAGAGAGGTTCATGATTTTATCATGAAGGATTCCAAACGAACTTTACTGCTTTACTACCAGAACTACGTGAATTTCTGGGACAATGCCGCTGATAAGGTTTCTCTTTAATTTTAAATCAGAATTTATTTTTAATTATAAAGTCAATTTAACATGAAGGTTCAAGTTTGTGTCATCAACGATGAGCGCATCGTTCCGCTGCAAGGAACGGCCGTCTATTTCATCAAATCAAACATCAAGAAACTGTTGACCGAAGACAATGTTCACAGGGTAAGTATATCAAATATTTTGCATAACTAGTGAAATAATGGACGTTAACTTTGATTTAGGACGTTATCGTGGGTATGCTGGATGGAGAAAATGGCGAGCTTCTTTCCAATTTAATGCAGTTACTGAAATTTGTTTATTTGCCAATCGCCGAGAGTCTTTTATTCTTCACTGAAGAAGCTTCCGAGAGGAAAAGAGCCTACGAGGAAATATTTATGGAAATGCAGTCGTTTTATTCGAGTCTACGAGGTACATTTGAGTTAATTACATATACAAGTTGATTGTAATTAACTTTATCTTAAACAGTTTCCGATAACATCATGCGTCATAAGGTTTCCCTGCTGGATATCGGTCGTTTCCACGTTGAAATTCCGCCGGATCCGAAAAGGAAAACGGAGTTTTTACAACATCCGGAAGTTTTTGCAGCTGCGGAGAAGATCGTCACTGATTGGTTAGCCATTATCGAAAGGGTATTTTAATTTAACGTTCATAACGTAGTGAAGTATGTATAATATTTAATTGTAATCAAAAGGAAAATAGCGAATCTGAAATGCTGCGCCGCGATTGCGATGAAGACAGTCCGCGCGACGAGATCGAATACTGGAAAACGCGTAGCGCTCGGCTGACGTTGTTACAAGCGCAACTGAATCAGGAACAAGTTAACCTGGTGATTACTTGTCTGAATATTAACCGATCGAAATTACCGAAACGCTGGAACGAAGCCCTGCGCAAGCTGACGCGCTCCTGTCACGAGGCTAATAACAATTCCTTCTTCCTCAGCGACTTTGAACATTACTGCAAGACTCTTTACGTCTACGATCCGGTATTTGTTCCACTGTTAAACATATTTCCAGAACAAAGTGGTTATTTCATTTATATTTATATTATACTATATTATCGTAAGGCTGTTGTAAATGTTATGTGGATAGATAAATAGATAATTGGATGGATAGATGGTAGCTATATCGATGTATAGTTGGACAGATGGATGGATAGATGGATGGATGGGTAAATGGCTAGCTGGATAGATAAATTGATGGATTGATTGATGGATGAATAGACGGATATATAAGTTTATTTATCATCTGTCTATCTATCTTGTATAGTTTATCTATAATAATGTTTTTAAATATATAATATAAATAGTAGTACGTTATTATATGTAACTATTATTACTTTAAATTTAAAAAAAATAGGTACGGCTGCTGCCATCTATGAACAGTCTGCTGAGTGTCGTCCGTTTAATTTGCTGCAGCAGTTTGTATTACAATACCTCGGAGCGGATTACTTCGCTCCTTGTTAAGGTACCTTTTTCTCAAATTATAAATCGGAATTCAGATTCGCTGTAATTGGATTCTTGCCAAAAGATAACAAACGAGCTGATTCGCTCCTGCCGTAGTCACGTGACCAGCCATGGGCGGGAAACTGTATGGTCGAAACCAGCGGCGGCTGTCAAACCGCTCCTTCATGATTGTCTCGCTTTACATCAGTCTTACAGGTATTAAACAGCAGACAAACGTTTCACAATTAGCCATAAGTATTTCGCGAAATCCATATGCATTTGATCTGATGAAGTTTTCCCCGAGCCAAAGTACCGTGTGTCGTGGGAACCGGCAACTGATGTTTGCGTTCTGAAAGAATGGCTGTTTTATGTACACTAACTACATTATTCAAAGTTATCAGGATGTCTGTGTTACTTAAATAGGAATGCGTATGCTACCATGAAAGAGGAGCTGGTGGCCTACCAAAAGAGCATGCAGACTCAACGCAGCAAAGAGCAGCCGACGCTGACTTGCAGCGAGCACTCGGTTTTCGGGAAACTCGACGCTTTCTGTGGCCGCCTGAACCAAATACTCCACTTGTACTCCGTCGTCGAGCAGCATGAAACTCTACTCAAGAGCCGGATGGAAGGTTCAAAACTTTGTATAATCATAGTTCGTCAGTGTATCCGTAAATTTGCGTGTTTGTTTACAGGGCTTTTACAGGAGGAGGAGGGTAAGCCATATTTTTCATATAAATATCTTCGTTTTGAATTCTATCTTTCTATCTATTTATCTATTTGTCTGTCTATCTCTCTGTCTATCTATCTATCTATCTATCTATCTATTATCTATATATCTATCTATCTGTCTGTCTACCAGTCTGTCTATTTATCAATCTATCTGTCTATCTGTCTACCTATCTATCTATCGTTTACGTACCTATATCTGTCTGTATTTCTTTTAAATCCTTCTCTCTATCCGTCTATCCTTTTATCTTTCTATTTATCTGTTTATAAATCTTTCTATCCATCCATCCATCCATCTATCTATCTAGTCAATTAAAAAAAAGATGTAAAGCTCCCGAAATTCTAATCCAGTAATGGAAGAAATTCTCCGCCGCTATCATGCCGCCGTGAAGGACATAACCTCGCGCCCGTACGATTACCTGAACCACCGGCTCCCGCTTTTCGACCAGCATCTCGCGGAATTCGAAGCCCGATTGAACGATCTCAAAATGTACGTCGGCAATTATCTGGAAAAGACATACGATTCCGTTTGGTCAACCCCGCAGGCCATGAGATTCCTGATGAAATTTCAGCGCATCGGCTGTGTCATTCCAGTGGTATCTATGGAGTCGAAACATCAGAGGATCTTGTTCCAGCTCAGCACAGATGCGGAGCGCATAGGGCGAGTGTTCCAGCGTCAACTGGAAGAACCGCCCATTTCCAGGAACCTTCCGCCGTTGGCTGGTATATAACAATACGTTATTTTCCATTGGCTCTTAGTTTAATTTGAAACATTCTAAAAGGGAAAATCATCTGGTGTCGAAATTACCAGCGGAAACTGGAAAGCCGGGTAGCGGAACACGCCGAGCTGCTGAGATCGGACATTGGAAGAGAAGTCGCACGGAGATGTCATTCGATTTTCGTTAACATCGCGCAGACAAGGATCAATTTGATGAAAGGCTGGGCTACTTTAACGGTTTTTCTTTTTTAGAACGTCATTTATATTTGAAATAATTGATCAAAACGTCTATTTTAGTATCACGAATTGGAGGCCTGTCTATCGCAGAACATTTTCACCGAAGAAGGGTATCAGCCGCGCTTGTTCTCCGTCAACTTTAGTGTTCGCGTGCTGCTCTTCTTCCAAGAGGTGCACTGCGCGGTCAAGAACGGAGTCCGCGTTCCAGTCATGTCGACGATCATGTTCTCCAGGAGGCAAGCTCTTTTACGCATGCGCGATGACGCTCAGGTACCAATTTGATTAAATATCACAAGTATCGTATTTTTAATGACATCATAATACATAACTCGGATACATATTCTAAATTTTAATATATTAGCAATACTTCAAGTTAATTAAACAAAGATAAGTTGAAAAGAATGAACAAACCGAGGGAGTTTAATTAAGAGTCGAGTAAAGAAAGCGAATGTTGTAATTTATGTAACGATTACAATAGACATACTTTAAATGAAAACGTATATTCAAATTTATTTAACTACTTATGATTTAATTATCAACTAATTTATACAATCTTTAGTTAATTTAATTATATTACTGCTACTATATAATTATATCATTTAGCCATTATAATTTTGACTAAATTCAATTAAATCATTGTTATTGAATTTGATTACGAAAATCCGTTGATAGATGTTGACCAGAAAATCAAATTGATATCGGAAATTAAACACTACAAACATAATTAGTAACAAGGATGAAAAGACAAATCTTAATTGAGAAAAGGATAAATGAATGATTTGGAATTTCAATTTAGTACTTGGCGGACAGCTACAAATCTTCGCTGGATTCTATCACCTCCGAGCTGCAGCCCTTGCTCTGCTGCCACGTTCACCGCCTTTACCTAACCTTGCGACCGGCGACCAAGTCCATAACCTGGAACGTTCCCCTTCACATGTGGCGAATCTTCTTCAGCGAAAGCAGAAAGGCGCTGGACGATTTCAACAGGCTGCTGATCAGGCTGGAGGATCTCAGAGACAACAGACTCTACGGGATACTCGACAGCCTCAGCAGCTTTACCCTGTGTCCCGACGACCTGCGCAGGACCTGGACTCTGGAAGAGTTTGTCGATACCACCAAAGATCTCTGCCGCAAAGCGGCCACTGTAAGTAGTTTCATTGGTTGGGATGTGTTGAAATCTCTCACCAATCAGCTAATACGCAACTAATGTTCCAGGAGCTCCAGCAAAACAACGTTCTGCTGGAATCTGGTGTCCAGGAATTGACGGATCTCGTCCATCTACCCTGCAAGGACACTGCCGTCTTCTTTCAGATCCCTACTGAAGCCATTGCAGCTAAATGCGAGTCTGAAAGCCTGTTGAAACCACTACGGCTTCCATCCGCCGGAATCGGTAAAAACCCCGCGGGAAAACCTCAGAGTTCCAGCGAAGCCGGATCTGGAAGACGTCGTTCCTTTTCCGGACCTTCGAAGGCATTCGACGCTATTTCGAACGTTGCTGAAAGCGCCAGATCCGCAGCCGGAGTCAAAACGACGCTTCCGGCGCTTATTCCACGACTACGCGCCGCTGAGAGCTCCAGACCCAAAGTGAAACCGTCGCTTGGAGCTCGAACCAAGTTACCGAAGATATTGTCGAAGATTGCGGTACCGAAGAAGAAACCACTGGCTCCGCTGCCGCCAATCAATGTAACATTTATCTCTTTATGTAGACACAGATAAACAAACGCGCAGGTAGATAGGTTACATAGATAAATAGACAGATAGACAGAAAAATAGGCAATCTATTTATTACGTTATTTTTAAATATGTCTGGCTTGTATATGATTTTTTTTCAGCCAATATGATTGTAATTAATTAGCAAATTCCGTAAACAGATTTTATTTACAACTTATGCGAATACTATTTATTTTGACATGTTGCGAATTAATATAGCGATTTATTCAAAGTTAGTTCAAGTGAGTATTCTATTAGTTAACTTGGATTTGTGATTTACGGGTGTTTTCTGTAAAAGGTTATATCTTGATCTCAAGGTGTGTTTGTTGCAAGTTAATAATGTATTTATTTAAGACTGATTTAACGTGTACTGTACAGAGTTAATTAAAGTAAATAGCAATTGGATTTGTGACATTATGAACGAATGTTAATTTCATGAGATAATTTAGTTATTTGTGATTTTACGAATATTTTAGTAAAGGATTATATGTTGGACTTGGGATCTGTTTAATTCAAATTAATAATACGTTTGTTAACAAATAATGAAGAGCTATATTAAGGAATAATTTAAAGTAAGGAGGAAATATAATTAAAAAAATTATCCTAAATTTGTACTTTATGATGCTAGTCTTTATTGCATCTAATATCTTAAATAATTATCATAATGTCTACACAGAGATAATTTGCAAGAATTCTGTTGTAATCTGCATAATTTCGTAATCTACGGATGTGATGTGTTATCATAAGTTTAAATATAATTAATTTTAATTTTTGTCGTATGTAGACTGCACCAAAGACGAAAGCTTCCGGGGATAATCCACCCATGGACTCGCCAAAGACACCGTCCTACTTAACCCACGAAGAGCAGCTCTACGACTACAACACTCTCCTCCTGAAACTAGAAGCTGCTGCCAAGGAATGGAAACGAATCTACGCCAAAAAGTTCTTCGAGATCCTGGTCCGCTGGCTGCGGGCACAGCTGGACACGCTCCGTTACTCTGTCGTCCCTCCTATGAGCAAAAGCGGACCGTACTCGATTCCGACCGGTCAGACGAATCCTCTGTTCATTCTTTCAGCCATCCTGAAGGATTCCGGGATCGACATTGGCCCCAGTCTCGAGGATCTGCAGGACATGATAACCACCGCTGGGAAATTGATGCCGTGCGTGGGGAAAGGCATCAGTCGGTGGGCCCAAAAGCCGAGCGGTTCGCGCGCTGCAACCCCGAAAGAAGGCGAACTGGTCGCCGTGCAGCAGTTCAATATCTACGGGCCCCTCTCGGAACATAAGGACGTGGTTAAGGGACTGACTTTGGTTTCGACGTGCTTGATTCACGTCAAGGCGGTAAATTTTAATTTTTTATTAATGAATCGCCATCGTATAATCTTGATCATTTTATTACTT
>JAIQCU010000826.1:0-34598 GCA_022114935.1 Leptestheria dahalacensis
TATACAGCGCAGCTTGGTATGCTGCTAATATTCGCCGAGACAATTCCGTTGTCACAACCTCTGAGGGTACTTTTCAAATTTCACACATTCTGAAAGTGTCTTCGGACTGTAAGTGCAGAATGGAAGACAGCTTGCGATGTGGTCTTACATTGGAACAAAATTTCAAAGTTGTTATGCTAGGTAATCTTTTGCGTTTAGCACGCGTCCCACCAATGATTGAGCCCAAGTCCAAGCTTAATCTAACTGGATTTTTAGAGGAAGTTGTTGGAAGACAGCAAATGACGTGCATTTTACCCAGTAGTATTTCTGGAAAGTGTGTTCTTGTGTCTGACAAAGAACTTAAGACATATTGCATGACTGTGACAACGTTGCGTTTTGAAAAGGATTAGTGCTTTTCTATAATGTGTCGTGTAATTGATATGTACATAATGTATGTGATGCTTTTAATATACTTTTGAACTGCCCACTATATTTTTGCATCAATTTGTAACTGAATCTAATATGAAAACTAAGTAGGAAAAAATAAATAAGGAAGGAAATAAGAGATAGTAAAGAAATATAGTAAATAATATAAATACATTTCACTATCACAATCTCTAAATTAATCATCAAGTTCGATCAAGCAAATAGAGTTGGACTATAATTTAACCAACTGTACCAAAAGACCAACTATAGTTCAACAATAGTTCCGTTTCATCTAGGCGAAAACAACTATAGTTGACTATAGTTGAATCAACTATAGCGACGACCCCATCTATAGTCCCACTATGGTCAACTATAGTCCAATTATAGTTAGCTATAGTGGGACTATAATTGACTATAATTGGACTATAGTTTTTTTTTACCTGGGTTGTCAAAGAAACTCTTCAGACAATTGAATTAGATATCGAATTACAGTTTAAACTGATTTTATTTCATTGCTATTTAGTTAGAAATACGATCAGACCTTCCGGTTAAAAGGGGAGGTCAACCTGTTAAAACCTGTCAAAGTGTTATGAATGCGACACGTTAACCCAACAATAGAAAAAAGCGGTGGTTAACTGACAATAAATAGGCATGGCTTATGATTAAGGCTACTGGTTGATCTGAACTGAACGAAAGATCACGAATTAATACCTGCTGAGTAACTCACTGAAATGCATTGATTAATGAAGCAAAATGAGCGCGAACTCCTTCAAACCAGCGCCATCTAGTGATCAGATGAGCAAACTAGTTAGGTAGCTTGAAGTGCTCTCATTAAAAACTGGTTGATTTAAACTCCTGATCCACTTTCACATAATATCCTCTGGTAGCTCAGTTGGTAGAGCGGTGGACTGTAGTTTGAACTAGACAAAGAGATATCCATAGGTCGCTGGTTCAAATCCGGCCCGGAGGAAGCTACTTTTTAAAAAATAATTGTGTTGCCTATCACATCTTAACAACTACACCTATAGCTATATACGTGATGGTTACTTTGGCTAGCTTATCTTAGGTTAAGTAAGTTGAGGTTAGATTGGACGTATAAAATGTACTTGCTTTACACATCCCATCTAAATGTAATCAACCAGACAATGTCGGGGAAATTGCTACATATATTTACATGACAATATTACGATACTCTTCTGACAATATATAATACCATGAAGGCTAGGTGAGTTGGTTACAGATCTTATGAAAAGAGTGGCGATGGCGAAATGTTTCTGGTGTTACATCTATAGTTTGATTATTGCAACATGGTTTAAGATTATAAGAAGGAAATAAAATCTAATCCAGGAAAAAAACTGGGACCGCTGTATTCCTAATGACGCGCATGTCATTTCACCAAAACGCATCTCAATTTGACCCAAAATACTCTGAAAGATCATAGAACTTATCTCGTCCGCTGGGCGATTGGAGGTTTCAGTCGGTGGTTTAAGTTCCTCGATTTGGCTAAACCAAATGTTAAGTAACAGTACTGACACCCATACAATCAATAGGAAACAGCAAGTTATGAGGGTATAACAGCTCGATATAAACTATCGTTCATATAAACTTCCATCTATTAAATATAGTTAATACTATTTAGCGCTTTTCTTAGTAAATTGGCCGTAGATTTGGTTTGAGACGTAGCCTCTGTTAGTTCAAATCAAGGGTTAAGAGTTAAGACATTTTTTAAATACCAAAGTCATGAACGTAATGGGCTTAAGTTGTTAGCCGCATGTATAATACTTGGGTACCCCTATGGCCCCCTACTAATATTTTTATTCTCTGCCTTTTTTAAGATCACCTCTTAAGGTGAGAAGCGGTGTAAGAGGTGAGCGCCATAAGAAGCTTTCTTCAGTCTCTGAACTCCCTTACCAAGTAAGCAGACAACGGACAAGATGTTCTTACGTGAAACGAGATTCAGTGGTTTTAAAAGATTTAATCTACACCTGATTGTTTTGGTACAGTGTTTAGCTACACTGACGCTTACGATCATAAAGCCGACATTTAAGAAGGCAGATTTGTCTTAAAGCTACACGTGCGATTCTATACTTAATTGTGGAGCCTATATTCACCAGACAATCGGCTTCATCCGCGCGTATGTTACTTAAGAAACTGAAACTACCGTTCTGAAGATCTAGTGCAATGTTTAATCACCTAGCCAATGCAGCGAAATCAGCTAAAAACCGCGATTACATTCATATTGCCTTTGCGGGTGATTCTGGAATACGGCATATGTACCATTCTTTCAGTGGAGTATGTGTTCCTGTACTCCTATACCTCACTAATTGTTTGTCACAAACCAATAATTAATCTAATTAGGATAACGTACCTCTATGGAACTGTAGTGTATGCTGAAATCCTATTCTTCGTAATGTGTCTAGAGTGGATATGACGTTATT
This sequence comes from Leptestheria dahalacensis, assembly GCA_022114935.1. NCBI lineage: Eukaryota > Metazoa > Arthropoda > Branchiopoda > Diplostraca > Leptestheriidae > Leptestheria > Leptestheria dahalacensis. Next base: position 2,844 of record JAIQCU010000826.1, read on the forward strand.
GTCTCCGTTGCTTACCAGCATGGAGACATATTGTTCACTTTTTCCACTCCACGTTTTTTTGTTGTTTTCCCCGTTTTCCAAATTCCTTATCTGTTTCTGTAGAAATGTTTCTCCCATCTCTTTACATGGAACCAAACAAGTCCATCATGACTCAGTGACTCACCATGACTAAGTGCGTCATCGCATGACTCAACATCATACCCATGTGTCGTATATGTCTCGACTCGACATTTCGCACTCTTTTCAACTGCGGACCAATCAAATGCGTACCAATGAGTCGCATATGAGTTGACTCGACTTTTCGCGCGCTTTTCAACTGCGGTCGACTCAACTGCGTACCCACGTGTCGTATACGAGTCGACTCAACTTTTGACGCTTTTTTGAATGGCGCTTGACTCAACTGCGTACCCCCGTGTCGTACGTACATGAGTCGAGACTTTTGACTCCCTTGTCAATGGCGGTCGACTCAACTGCGTATCCACGTGTCGTACATGAGTCGACTCAACTTTTGACGCTCTTTTCGATCATCTGCGGTCGACTCAAAGTGCATGCCCACGTGACGAATATGAGTCGACTCGACATTTCGCCCTCTTTTTAGTTGCAAAATTTCCAGCTAATGAATAATTTTAGATTTATCTTCATTCGATTGCTATTCACGAACGCACATAGCAAATAACAAAGACAATTCATTCACTGGACGTTATTTTAAAATGGAATCTTAAATTACTGAAGCAAAAAGCCAGGTTACCTAAACTAACTACTGCGATAGAGTTTAAAATTGCGAATGCAAAAATTGAATGAAATGATGGATAAACAAGTACTGTGGTGCAGAAAATCCTCGGTGAGGGTAGTACTGTGATTCAGATAATTATTTCGTGTTAGCAACTTTAACACATACACATTACCAAGAGTTATGAAACCATTCATAATGATGACCATGAAACCATGGTTTCATAACTCTTGACATTACGTTTTATTTGTATCATATATTCATGCCAATAAAACATACATCTTTAGTGTCTTATTGCTAATTAAATTTACATATTATTGTATGTGGTAATGCATTCCATACTAGTCTTCATATGCATATGCAGCCAGCTAGACCCAATGCTTTTCTTCGTATTCGCCGCCTTCTTGAATCTTGTCAAGCTAAAAGCAGAGAGGATTTCGTGAGCCAACCAAGTTCCTCGTCTTGTTCAACCGCTAAAACACGCAAACGGAGAACGTCTCAGAACATCCACGAAGTATGAGTTTGAAAAGTACAATTAATTTTCCTCTACGGCGTAAAAAAAAATAAGATTTCAAGGCACAGTCTAGAGTAAAACAAAAAACCAGGTCATGAATCGTGGGGAATTAAAGTACTTTCCTCTATAGTTCTAAAAAATACGATATCCTAACTAAGTTAACTATTGGTTTGTGAGAAAGCATTAATCAGGCAGGTAGCACATTCTCCGCTGAAAGAATGATATGCCTGCCGTACTGGAGAATCACCCATCAAGGCAAAGTGAAAATAATGGCGGTTTTTAGCTGATTTCGCTGCAGTGGCTAGGCTGTTTAAACAGCGCACAAGTTCTTCAGAACGGTAGTTTCTCAGATAACACTTGCCCGGATGAAGGTGACTGTCTGGCGAATAGGCTCCGTGATTAAGTACATAATCACAGGTGCGGCTACAAGACGAATCTGCCTTCCTCAATGTCTGCGTTCTGACCGTAGCGTTAGACTAGTCAAACACAGTACCATAACAATCAAACGTAGAACTCTATTCATACCACGAATTCTCGCCCTACGTAAAAGTATGTCGACGTTTGTCTGCTTTCGTGGTAAGGGAGTTATAGAGACTGTAAATACCGTCTGGCGTTCACCTCTGGTAACACGCAGAGGTAGCCGGCTGCATATTAATTCCCTCCCAACCGCCCCCAGTGCAGTGCCGTCATAAGCCCCATCCAGCGACCAATCAGATGGTGGTTCACAGATCAGCTGATCAGCTGATGACTGACTGTTTTTTACGACCTTGGATAAGTTTAGCGAAAATTCTAGAGTAGTTTCTCGTACTAGAAGACGAAAATAAGGCAACATTAAATAAGCAGCAGAAACACTGTTTTCGAACACATTTTTAGCGATAGTGCTATCTATTTTGTTGAAAATTCCCTCAAGGCTTAGGACGCGACCCCTCCCCCCAAATGGCCAAAATTGACAAAAAAATCTCCCCTTTTTCTTCATTGCCATGGGAAAACGCGAAGTTTTCGTTATTTTTATGCATGCAGTATGTTCCGCAAAAATTCGTTACACGCGTTTAACTAAGGTAGCTTGTAAGGAATAATTAGTAATATTTTGTCAAAGTTGTAGTCCCTCCAGCCCCAAACTTGTGGATGACGCGAACAGCATCCTAACCACCACCCCCCCCTTTCCCTGTGGGCACCCCTGGTGGAAAAGTGCCGTTGTGTTTGAATAAACCAATTGAATCACAGAAGTGGGTAGGAATAGGATCGGGGTAACAGGTTCTCCAAAGATTTTTTGAAGCCTTGGACCTTTGGACCAAAAGCAATGTGTTGATTGACGCAGGTGACACACTATTGTCACAGTTCCACACAGTTGGTATGTGGTGTATGGTCTGATAACTACGTCAGCAAGCAGCTAGTTGGGAATAGGTCTCGTACAGCTGGTGACATAATATAGCTGCTTGCATTATGCGTATATAATTGTCTCCATTGCTTTACAGCAAGGAGACCTACTCTTCACATTTTTCCATTTTTTTTGGTAGGGGGGAGAGGGTTCTTTCCACCGTGCAACATTTCCCCATCTTTTTCTATACAATCGTTTCTCCCATCTGTTTACATAGGGGCCAAACAAGTCTGGCTATGCCCGGCCATGCGACCTGCCATGACCATCGATGACGTCATCATGACTCAGTGACTCAGTTGCGTCATCGCACAACTCGACCGTACCCACGTGCGTCGTACATGAGTCAACTCAACTTCCGACGCTCTTTACAATTGCGCTCGACTCAACCGCGTACTTTAGTCTCCTGTGTGATTCGACTCTACTTCTGATGATTTTTGCAGTAACACTCGATGTAACCGCGTAGTTATGTGTCGGACATGAGTCGACTCGACATTTCGCGCTCTTTTCGACTGCGCTCGACTCGGTCGCGTACCTTTCTGTCATATGTGAGTCGACTCGACATGTCGCCCTGTTTTTAATTAAGAATTTCCCAGCTAACGAATAACTATAAAATTTTATTTTCATTTGATTGGTATTCGCAAACACATGCTGCAAATAAAAAACACTATTCGTTCACTAACCTGAATCTCAAGTACCGCAGACTATGCGAGACACTTAACAAATCGCCAACACAAAAACTGATCTGAATTACTGTTACATAAGTACTATCTGTTGCTAGACTATTCCTCAGTGAGGATAGTTACTACATTTGAAGAAAATTTCTTACTTTGTCTAATTATCTCCATTGCTTACAGCATGGAGATCCTGGTAAAATTGCTATCAAACAATTACAAGATGAAAAAATCTATAAATAGGTACATATAAATGTTGAATTAAGTTATAACAATAACTTAATTTCGTCATAACACATTACGTCTCATTTGAGCTATATAAAAAACGCAATGTACTCGTAACATAATGAACTATAAACACCGTGTTATAATGGTTTTATTTACAGTCTTGTCCACCTATGTCTTTGTGTAGTGGTAAATAAGCAACTCAGGATGTTCGATAACTATTTCAGATGCTGCAGAACTAGAGGGTCAGTTTGCATAAGATACGCTTACAAAAATAAGAAACACTGAACTTATGCGGTGCGTCACGTCTTGTGATTTTGATTTGGGCAAATCGCTCTCATGCCAGAACACTACGATCATATAGAAGTGTACTAAAAGAACGATTTCTAAATGTATTCTACGAAACTGTTATAGGATCTTTTATACATTACAATATGTTTCCTAAGCGCCCGCGTAAAAGTTGCCTAATCACTAAAATTAGCAAGACGCGCGAAAACGCGAGTAGGCAGAACTTGGATAAGGCTACACGAATGAACGCATTACAGAAAGAAATGGAAGCATGAATTGTTATACTTATATTAGTCTTCCTTCCAACAGGTTTTCAGCATTCTTGCTAGGCCGCCATCGACAGAACATAGCCTATGACAGAGTTATGGAATCCCGCCCGGCCAGAACTTGCTTGCCCGTCCTTTAAGCGTGATAACGCGAGGCCAAAACTGATGGCAGCCGGGATTGCAATAAGCCATATTCCAAACCTTGCATTTGCGGAAACCGTGAAACTTTAAGAGAAGAAAATCAATCAACTAAACATTTTGGCGAAACAGTAATTGTGTATCAAGACAATTTGTGGTACAGTTTCATGAAAAATCCTGTGCACTTAAAAAGTGGTGCTGTACCAATCGTGCCTTCAATAAATGTTAAACAGTTGCTTCTGTTCCAGATAGCTATAGACGTGGCTAAAACTAGGGGAACGAAGTAGGCGGATATGGAATAATCCGCACAATATATATAAGCATACCATTATGCTGGTAGTAGAATAGTGGTCGAACAGTCGCAACAATGGTCGCTGACTAGTCTTCACCGGTACCGGCCACTAGTCCGTCGATAGTTGCGCGGCAAGTTGCCAATGTTCCGGAAACTTCCGGCAAGAATGTTCTAAAATTAAGGAACGCAAAATCACAAAAGGCGCGCTCTTTGCGCGCCAATAATCAGCAGTGGCGTGCCGAGGGACTTTGGGGCCCTGGGTGAAACCGATGATGCTAGGGAATTGAAATCCCAGTTAGAGGCCCTTTTGGGCCCCTCGGCGATCAAGAGTGGGCCCCGAGCTTAACCCTGGTCCTGGGTAGCTGCCCCAGTTTGCCCTCCTCTTGGCACGCCCACAGATATAGAATATACTAGATGGATAACGGGGTATCCCAATACACGGGGACCCTGGTGGTGGACTTGAACCCTTGTCTAAACCCGGCTCCCCTCGGAGGCGGAACCGCAATGAAATAATTCACTGTGTTTTTCTTGGTCAATCTGATAAAAATAACACATCATCAGACAGCATTTGTTGCACTGAAATTGATGAGATAAACATAAAATTTTCAAAAAATCAAACTAATGTTCAAATACCGAAAAAACTGCCAAATATGGGCAGAGGCAGCCATTTTGGTAGTGGAAAGCTGCTACTACAGAGCCCTCTAACTCGCCCTTTTAGAAGGGGGAATCAATCTAGTTTATACTTGATCTTTGGGCACGCTACGGTTAATCAGTCGCACTTTGACAGTCAGTTGGACGGGACGCCGTTTAGCCCCCGCTCGTCACCTAGCAACTTAGTTTATGTTTCTAATGTCATACTGGCCCTTTCTTTCGTTGTATTTCGACCTTTGTATCGAAAGTCATTCGTTTTCAGTATTACTAACTGGCGTAATAATACGGCCACGTATCCTGCATTTATCATGGCGTAAATTGTTTGTTACAGTAACTATTTACCTATTGCAAAATAATGGAAATAATTTTCTATCTTTATTCATTAATTGACAAATTCGCAGCTTTCTACACGTCGACTTTAGCGCACTGAAAATAGTAAAGATCAAGGGGAAGATACGTCAGGACTGTTCTGTAGCTTGCAGTGTCCCTGTTTTGACTTTTTGAGCGCAAAAAAGTATCCATGACGTGGGCGTGACGTTATGTGGGCGTACCCTTCGGGCTTTGCTTTTTTAAGGAAAGCTTCATTATTCCATTCGCTGTCGGCCTCTCCCCCTGCGAACCGCAGTGGTAATCGCCTCATCTTGTCACGCACTGGTTTCTTTTCCCCTTCGAAAGTTAGAAATTCTTCAGACTCGATCGAGGGTTCGATGTGCTGGGTCGGGGTCGTCTCCGGTGACGTTCGTCTAGACGGACTAGACTGAACGAGACGTCGTAAGTTGAAAACGTGAACGATGCACTCGAGATAGTGTAAAGTACAAATACAGTCAAACGGGCAATGGTCCGAGACGAAATGTGACCAGCAACTCGTTGCCGAATTCTTTGGTTGATGTCGAAGTCAGCTAAAGCAGAGAGCTGCCTTAAGAGAGGCAGACTACGATACGAAATGCCAATAGATGGCGAAACGATAGAGAAGGTGCCGCACACGATAACGTGGCCCCAACTCGACAAGACTGTGGAGATAAATGGCACTCTGGAGCATGGAGAGAACAGGAGCCTACTCCAGAATCCGAATTAACGAGATCCCTTGAAGCAGGCGTAACGACAATAATAGCCCGTCAACGTGGCCCGAGACGACGAATCGAGAGTCGACAAAAGTGAATTAACGAACCGGCCTAGTGAATTAGCAGCATGACCAGGAAAAAAACGTATCGAAAGGTATAGAGGGCGTGCGACGGTAACTGTGGACCTATCGCGACCTAAGGGTTCGAAAGACGAAACAAGCCAAACTTCTTCAAATGATGCGATGCAGTGGAAAAGTGATGGTGTCGCAGGGTGCTCGAAGGACGATGTCCAAGACGAAATGTTCAATGCCGACGACGACGATGAAATGGTACGAGAACTACTGCCTTTTACCTGTTCCGATGACGACTGCGATGTCTACAAGCAAGTGGCAACCGAAGGACGAGACGAGGAATTTGTCACTTACTCGTACGAAAGCAAGACGAAAACTGCAAACGAATCAGTGCAATCGAATTTACGAAGCGAGAGACTTTGCCACCGTACGAACGAGTTTCGAAGGATCACGTGAAGCGGGTCGACGACCACGTGGCTCGAAGTGACGAAAACAATGATCAGTTTACGATAATTCCCATCGTTTCCCGGTCGATGCAGCATTGGACAAAACGGTTCAGTGGTAGAATTGAAAGGGAATGTTCGGCCGTAATGAACTGAGACATGCCATTTGCATTTACAAACAACGTAGAGCGAAAGACGACAGAAAGACAAGGTGCGACGAGACTGCTATATGACGAGACTACTGGTGCGAAACTACCCTTTTGTGTGCGAAAAACAAGGGTTTATACAGACTTCCAGGAGGTCAAATAAAGGTTGAGAAAACGAAAGGTTAAGTCAAAGGAGGGGTTGAACCCATGTAAATTAAGGGTGCCAACGAAGGATTTGCACTCTGCATTTGTGAAAGGCTTAAACTTGATTCTAACCGGGACACGTACATCTAGCCGTTTCCTTTTATTTTACTTTTACTGAAGCTTTTATATTGGTTTAGTCATTTCTGCACGTCATTCTATCTTTCTGCAAGTGCTTCTGCACATTTCGTGGTATTCATGCAAGTTTCTGTCAAATTATGCGTAACACACCCGAACCTTCTATGCATCCCATTGACCCGCGTCCATCGATAGTTGCTTTTGGTCCTCCGTGTTTAAAAGCATTGCGTCTTAACAAAGAAAGAAACGTGAAATGGGAAAAAGGTGTACTTATAGGTCTTCGTGCTGGTAAACAATGGAGATGATTCGTTCAAGTTTGGAATTGTTTTTAACTATACAAGCGTACTGCAAGCAGCTATAATTATGTCACCAGCTGTACGAGAGCTATTTCCCACAAGCTGTTTGCTGACGTATCTATCAGACCATACACCACATACCAACTCTGTGGCACTGCGACAATAGTGTGCCACCTGTGTCATCAACACGCTCACTTCTATCCGTATACACACGAGCATGCGTCGGATTTTGAAGCGTCAGGATCATTGAAGACACTGTTGCCCCGATCCTATACTCCTACTCATCTCTATGATTCAGTTGGTAATTCAAGCACAACGATACTTTCCACACAACACTATAGATAGTAGTACGGCTAAAAATATGTTCAGGAAGCATTGTTTCTGCTGCTTATTTGATGTTGCCTTATTTTCCTCTTCTAGTACGACGAACTTCTCTAGAATTCTCTCTAAACTTATTGTCACCAAGATCGTACAGAAAACAGTCAGTCATCAGATAAACAGCTGATCTGTGGACCGCCATCTGATTGGTCGCTGGATGGGGCTTATGACGGTACTGCACTGGGTCCGGTTGGGAGGTAAATAATATGCAGCCGGTTACCTCTGCGTGTTGCAAGACTTGAACGCCAGACGCTTTTTCGCAGTCTTTATAACTCAGTTACCACGTAAGCAGACAAAAGTCGAGATGCTTTTCCGTGTTGCGAGAATTGGTGGTATGAAAAGAGTTCTACGTTTGATTGTTGTGGTAGTGTGTTTGACTAGTCTGACGCTGACGGTCAGAACGCTGACACTGAGAAAGGCATATTCGTCTTGTAGCCGTACCTGTGATTCTATACTTAATCACGGAGCCTATTCACCAGATGATCCGCTTCATCCGCGCATGTGTTACTTGAGAAACTACCGTTCTGGAGAACTTGTGCGCTGTTTAAACAGCCTAGCCACTGCAGCGAAATCAGCTAAAAACCGCCATTATTTTCATATTGCCTTTGTGGGTGATTCTCGAATACGGCAGATGTATCATTCTTTCAGTGGGGTATGTGCTACCTAACTGATTAATGCTTGCTCACAAACCAATAGTTAATTTAGTAAGGGTATCGTATTTCTAAAGAACTGTAGGGTACAGTCCAGATCCAGAGCAATAAAAGGGTTCTTGTTGGGGAAACGTTGATTGCTTATAGCTCCCGCATTTTCAAAGATGTAACAATCCCCACGTATACTTAGTCTAGACCTAATCGCACTTAATGCACTCGTAAAGTTTGGTTTTAACCAGTTTTTTAGTTAGCAAGAATAAAATCTTAGAAGTAGCAAATTACTATAATTCCCCACCATTCACGACCCCCTTTTTGTTTTCCTCTAGGACTGTACCCTGAAATTCTAGTTTTTCGTTATGGCCACACGGGTAAAATGGTCATATTTTACTAACTCATAGTTTGTGACTGTTCTACCCATCTCTTGGATAGTCTTCTGGGCAGGTCTAAGCAGGGCGGACAGGTTTCCATTTTCCTGCTCACAAAATGTATCCAAAGACAGCTTTTTGATGAATACTAAGACTGCACTGGGTCTAGCTAGCTGTTACATTCAATCACATCATGTCAATTCGGTTACCAGTGAGACTAATGATTTCTGTGTTATTGACAGAGTTATATAATACAATTGATACGTAATAAGTATATGTAATAGTACTAATACAATATAATTATCTGAATTAACACTACTACGCAGCAAAATCGAAGAGGAAATAGTATTGGAGCTAGTAAATATCGTTTACCTCTGTTAATTAGTTAGGACCAACGTACAAATGCACACGACGTGTTTAGGTACTACTAATGTACGGCTTTCAACATATGTACATGCTTCCTTTGTATGACGCAAACATAACGGGCCACGTTCATACGCGCGATATAGTTCTGCAGCAAGATGCCATAGTTACATCTGAAGTACTGCAACTTAAAGTGACTTTTCTGTGGCGTCCTTTTACTGACCAAGATCTGCAACAGACTATTGCTAACTGGATAAAAGCTGGCAGTGAAGCTCCTGACATTTTGATTGTTGGTAACAATGCTATAAATTAAAGGTATCACAGATAGTGACGCCTATGCCTGGAATCTTGATAACGAGAAGGAGTGCAACATTCTGGGTTGTGTCTCTGGACACATATACATTGACGAATTTAAAGAAAGATAAATAAGCAGATAGGTAATAGATATATAGATAGATGCAGTGATGGGTAGATCGGATCATGATCTGATTTTTCGGGTTTTTCTTTAGTTGGTCTTGATATGATCTGATAAAGCGCAAGTGCTGTTCTGTTAGTGGTCTGATCTTGATCGGATTTTGACTTGACTGATCCGAATTTGATACTAAAACTAGATCGAAAATAAGATCAAGCCTTGATTTTACTGTAACATTCGATTGTCCTTCTCCTCCTTAACCTCGAACTGCCCTTTTCCTCGTTTCACCTTCGACTGCTGAGCTTGACCTACGACTTGGCCCGTTTCACTTTTGCATTTTCTTCCGAACTTTTAATCCGTTAAAATTTCGATAGTTAGTAAAATAAAAAGATATTAGATAGGTAGTTAGGTAGATAGATAATCTAGATAATTATATAGACAGACAAGCAAATAGATATAGGTAGATAGATAGATAGTGTTGGGTTTTAACGACCGGCGGTCGGGGAAGTCTTAGCTAGCTAAGCCCAAAGTCCAGACTGAACCCATTGTATTGTAACAAGTGGGGGTTTATATACAGGGATTGTGGCGCATAGGGGCTTGCATAGTAATTTTCGCAAAACTAAAAACTGTCCAAGGATTTCCTTTTTTAGGGAGCAAGATTAAAACCCTAACATCTCCCCACTTGATTGGCTTCCAACAACTCANGATAGATAGATAGATAGATAGATAGATAGATAGATAGATAGATAGATAGATAGATAGATAGATAGATAGATAGATAGATAGATAGATAGATACATAGTTAGACAGTTAGATAGGTAGGCAAATAAGCAAGATGTTGAATGTTGGATGGATGGATAGCCTTGGGACAGTTATGCGGTACTGATACTATTAGGGAACCTGATATGGACCATGAATAAAAACTACCACATGAAGGACTACTCACATCAGCTCCCGAGGTTAAGCGGCTTGCTTGATGCCTGAACAAATACAACGAAAGTAATCTGGTGGGATCAAGACCAGGTCAATGAAAAACGATATCACCACGTCGCTGACACGTATGCCTGGGCAGATGTCAACAACAAACGGATTTGGGAATTCAACCAAGCAGCCCGACAGGCTTTGAAGTAACTTTACGTATTTAGATATCGCTTATCAGCTTTCATTTAACTGCGTTGTGTTTAAGGAATACGCGAGTCGTTGTTTGGGATTCTACTCACTCACTTCTGTTCGAATACACACGAGCGTGCGCCGGATTCCCTAAACGTCAAGATCCTTGGAGACACTGGAGATGTCCTGATCCTGTTCATACAAGTTTCCTCTATGCGCATAAGTACAATCAAAGACTGCTGAATTACCTCTGCAATCCCTTTATGCAGCTCGGTGAAGAATACTGCTGCCACTGTAATCAAGACACAATATTTGATTCAATGAGGAGAGCACAATGAGTCGACAAAAGTCTAATGAATATTAAAGCACAGTCTACAGCCAGAAAAGTGTTCTCGAATGACGGAAAATTATTGTAATTTCTAAGCTTTAGGATTTTATTTTGACTAAACTAACGAGCCGGTTTTAACGAAACTTTGGGAGAGCATTAAGTATTACTAGGCCTACTCCTAGCATTTTTGGGTGGCTTTATCTTTGAAGGTGCAGGAGCAATTAAGCAATAAACTTTCCCCCAGCAACACCCCTTTCTTATTGCTCTAGACCGTACATGAAATGATTACAAATACATCTAAAGATTTGATAACGTTGTACCAAAGACTTAAGTAAATCGTCAAAGAGTCTTTTTATGTATGATTTTACGTTGTGTAATTGGTCTGCATATCCGAACTACAGAGGAGTCTGATAGACCCGAAAGACCTTTGAAGACTAAACTTCCTTAAATGTTCAGGGGAAAAAAGAAGACCAACAGCGGTACTTACTTCATTTCATTGATAACTTTCTTGTAAACATTCGAGCATTACATAAAGATAGAAACGAACTAGAACGCTTGTTAAGTCCAACATTTTCATTATACGGATCAACTATGCGTTTGCTGACTGTGGCTCGATACAGCAGTACCGGTAAGAATTCCGCGTGCGTGAAATGCACAGGTAGTTGAGAAGATGTTGATGGAACAGGTGAACGTGCCGGTAACGGGAGTGCGTAGCATCACCGCAGTATCACGACCGCAACCAGTCCAACCAGTCACCCGATCTGGATTGCTGGCGCAAGCGCGTGTAACTGGAACTCTGTGTGACTACCTCTGAATCCTTTGGTACAGTACATAAATGAGTATATATTACTGAAGGGTATATAAGATTCGATAAATGAGAATTACTTTAATGATTGCATTACTTCTTTGTTGTAGTCCTGTATCCTCGATTGTTAACGTCAGCCTTCGAGTAGTTCTTACTAACATCTTGGTACCTCTGCTCATTCACAGGGTCCTGTTCCAGCCAGATGACTTTGGCTCTCTTCCTGAGCTCCTTTAATATCTGGCTAATTTCACTCCAGCCATCTTTGTAGTCGAAAAAGTGTCCAGGTAGCTCGGTCATACTCCATAGCATTTTACCTATTCATCAAACCTAAAACTTATATAACGCTAAACATTGGTTGGTACTATAAACCTGTTTTCAGAACATTCAGAGTGTTGAGGTTGTCTTCTCCTAGCCATCCTTGCAGTTCTTTTTCATTCGATCGTTAGGATATGGATGCCAGAGGAGGGTTAACTTCACTCGGAGGATATCTGACTTGAATTTTGCATCGTTGTGGAGTATTGAGACGTTCCTGCGAGTGTGGAAGTGACCGCGGATCTGAGCGTCAAATAAAGGCAACATCTGCAAATTCAATTTTGTTTTTAACACGCTATTGATATCGTTATACACTATAACATATAAACACTATATACGTTTAATCACTAGTAGTATTACCTACTCTGCATGCATTCGTATGCAACTGCTGTTTACTATATCGGATTTATACATTATGTAGGTCTTCATATGAGTCTACTCTATACTCAAAACACTGAATTTCGCAAAACCCTTTTAATTCTACTTATTTTTGCAATAATCTTGAAGCCAAGCCAGAATACTAATCTTCTAATAGTATACTATTGCATAAGGTACATTACTATCATACTATACTTCACACTATGGCTACAGGTATCTTTTGCGTAGTGCAATAGGAAAGCCAAACAACAATAATTCACTAAAAGAGAACTGGATACAGTAATGAAGTCTTATGCAGTCTACAGAGAAAAAGGGGTTCTGGCGGATCATCATAATCTTTTAACAGGGGGAGGGGGGGTTAGGCCTTCATGCATTGGACTAGGATGTTATGAAACGGAAAGGGAGGTTGGGGGCTCCAGGCGTTGGTAAGGTCCATGCGGGCTGTAACAAAATGAGAGCATTCTTACAGATAGCGCTACGGTGTTTCGTCTACTAAGCAATGTTTACATAGTGGAGAAGGTTTTTTTTTTAATTTTAAACAAAACCAGTTAAGGGCACTATGGCCTGTAATAAGTTGAGTAAGAAGATAGTTGTGTTCAAATTTTGTGAAAAATTGAAAGGACTGGTTAGGTACATAAGGCTTTACATCCTTCCCTCTGCCTTATTCGTGCCAACGTTTTAAACGATCTGGTTACATACACTAGAATCTTTCGTTGAATTTTACGAAGAAGCCATTTAGTCCACGTTTTTTCTAGGGCAGGTAGCCAGCAAGGGCATGCATATAGGAGAATAGGTTGAAGTACTCCAGTATACAGAATGCGTAAAGTTTTGGGAGATAGCCCCAGGTTTGCTTCACCGCGCAGCGAAGAGAATTATAAAATCTTTCTGTCCGTGCGGTTTGATAAAGTATATGTTTTCGCCAAGAAAGCTTAGAATCAAGGATGACCCCAAGGTATTTTACTTCATCTTTTACAGTTAGGGTTTGGCCCAAAAATTTCTGGGGTATTGGGAGGAGGGCCTCGTTTTTTTTAGGCGAGCAACACTTCAGTCTTCACTGGATTAAATTTTAATTTGTTTTTCTACTCCAATGTTGTAAGGCGCGAAGAATTTTATTTTGATTTTTTTTGTATGGTAGATCCTATCCTGCCAGTTACCATAAGAGCCCCGTCATCAGCATAAGCTTGTATGTAGTAATTAAGAGGAAGAGTTATGTCCAGAACATCATTCAGGAATATGTTCTAGAGGAGAGGGGATGATATGTTTCCCTGGGGGCACGATCGGTGAAGATTTATATTGATTTGGCCTGCCGACATGTCGAGGAAGGCTTGATAGTCAGTCAAATAGGATTTTACGAGGTGCAGAAGTGGAAGGGTTCAGTTCATTTGGTGAAGTTTATGAAGGATGAAGGATACCGGGATGCCAAGCGGAGTCGAATGCCCCGGAAATGTCAAAGAAAACACAGACGGCGTGTTGCCGTTTGCGAAAGGCTGTTTCAATACGGGATGTCAAATTACTGATAGCATGTACGGCAGATTTACCTTTAATGTCGATACTATCGATACACGAGATACGACATATCGGAGAAAATTCTTGTTTCTTCACGATATCAACTATGAACTACGAACATAATTAATATTTCATATACTTAAAAAGTAATACAGAATAAAGAACACAGTCCTATGGCGACTAGTGTTGGTTTAGCTTTACCTATGATGATTTACTTCCGTTTAAAGCTACAACTTACAGTCACAACTTGTACTGATATGAAAGCCTTATGAGCCAAATCCAAAACCAATACTGTCAAGCAGCGCTCCTGAATTGCCGTAAGCACAGCGAACATAGCGACCTGCATTAAAGTTGGCGAGCTAATTATCGCGTAAAGATAATAGAACCCTATTGACAAGAACTCAAGAATAGAACGGGACGACTATGAAAAGTGAACTTGTGTGGGATATGATGAGTGCAACTTGTTGACTTTGTGGCTGCAGGCCACGAGAACAAACGCTCATACACAAGAGAGATGATGAATCTAAGAAGCAGAACCAAGTGCAACTAAGATATTCTGTTGTGTGGTGCTTCGAGATGGTTTAGCACCGACGCCACTCTCTCTGTCTGAACGCACTGAATACGAAAAATATGTGCATGACAACTTACCCTGAGAGTTACTTGCATAAAAGCTGTTACCAGATGCTTTTCCAATGACGATGCTACGCGTAGTCGTCTCGAAGATTAAAAATGTCGCTGCATTAGCGTAAACTGTACCACGAACACCCCTGATATGCTCACTGGTGCCCAGAAACACGGATATGGTCCCAACGTTTTCGTAATTGCCACCGTGGTAGGGACTCCAAGTGAAACCGTACAGGAAAGCGATCCTGCAGTGCAGTTGCACTATGAGTCAAAGGTTGTCTTCTCTTTTAATTCAAGGGAATAAACGTCATTCAGGTTGTATTCTGTTACTAGTTCCCATTCTAAGACCAAGACAATGTCGCTTGGATACTGAACTAGTTCAAGCTTCAAGTCTTTGCCTCTCACAAAAAATAACTTAGACATGGGAGCTATCCCAAGCAACAACAATTTACTAATTTTATCGTATCCAGAAAGTACAATAAAACATCCTTTGCCAGTATTATTTGTGCGTAAAATCAGACGCACTTTCGGGTTCAGCTCCGGGGTCCGTTAATTGTTAAATAGTAAACATCCCTCCGTCGGTAAGGTAGAAGCTTGAAAGGTGTTTTAGCACCCATAGATTATAGTGTCTGACGCACTTGGGGTTTATTTGAGCCCTTGCCACGAGCATACTTCTAGGAACTGACACGGGTTGTTGACAAAGGTTCGTTTGTCCGGCTAGTCCATCTGCCAACAAAATTTCCCTTGAAAGCTTATCTCCTGGCTTACACGTACTGTATGATAGCCTACTGACTTTAAAGAAATACGTATGAGCACTGAAGCGTATAACAAGGGACGAAATGTCATACATAAGAATTTCTAAACAAATACATTCGTCTTATGACGTTTTGCACTGTTTAGGAACTGTTATTTGAGTAATCTGGGAAAATTAAAAGTTTCCAATGGTTTCCTCTATGCTTGCAATAGGCTAAACGCTTTCGGTGTTATTTAGATTATATGTATATATGTAGAGCAATATATACCATAGTATGTAACACTATTTAAAGAACAAGTACATTAATCCAGCTAGCTAGGAGCGCACCGAGCTGTGACGTCTTGGACTGAGTCGGTAACGAATGTGCGAAGAGGAAGAGTTTGACTGGCGAGAGGGGTTTTAAAGAGTCTTCGAAATGATTACACATGGTACGAGAACGATTACATAATGCCACTAAACCGAGTACGAATCGACTTCCGGACGAAAGGTCATTGGTTGCGAACTCGGCCTAGTAACACGAGTTGACCAATCAGCCTAATGCGTAACCCCGCGACACTTGCTGAACACGTGTGCCCTCCTGCTGTAAAAAGGGGGCTCGGGTTAGGTCAGAGTGTCGCCAGGGCAGCAATTAGTGCCGACTGGCCTTAACTGAATTGAATGAACTTAACTGTAAGGACATGAAAATAACTGGGAAATTTCACTTCTTCCGGGCGATCCGGAACACTAAGATTTATTCGTGGGAGTGCAGTGTTCCCTTACAATAAGCATTCAGGGTAGACAATACAACCTTGTTTTGAAACATTACAAATTTAGTTTGCATTGAGAGACATATGACTCGTGTGTGAATGTAAACAACTCCGTAGAACTGTTGGATTATGTGAGTTTTTGTGCTTAGCTGAAACCTATGATAGAAGATTTAGAACTAGGTCAAATTATGAGTAATGATTGTAATCTGAGACTCGAAAATATATTTAAATTTTCTATAGCAAGAAAACTTTTGAATAAACAGTAGATAATCTCATTCATAGTATATCGAGAGAATTAGTTAATTATAAAAAAAGTTTAAATAAGTTAACTTTCTACTTTGAAGGAGGAAATACCGAGACTAGGTTTAATTAAATTAAATCAATACAAGCCAAGACACATTTGTTTGGGAAATGTGAATAGCAGGCTTGGTTTAAAACAGTTAAAAGATGGGCTTAGAAAATTCCAAGAAAAACCATTTAATGACTTCAGTATATTAAGTTATTAATAACAGCACAATAGTTTCCTCATCTAGGAGCTAGGTGTAATAGTGAAAATAATACTAGTTTAGTCTAAATAAGATAGATCGGAGAAGTGCTACACAATTGCTTAAGGTTATGGTGAATTCAACAGAAGGTTAAGTTAGTTGTAGACGTTAATGAAGACAATTTTAAAAATCTCTTTTTGTACTGTATGCCAAAATTGCATCAGGATCCAATTAAATCCCTATTTATTGCAAGTGCTAATTTGTGTTGTCATACTGAAGAATCAATAGGTTGAACTTGTTGTCCAAACTTTATTACGGATAAATTTGAGCAATATTTTGGAGGTAATTATAATTAATCCGGTTATTATGTTTATTGAAATGTAGATAATTCTCTTACCTTAATTCCGTTACCTGGAATTATTGGAACAGCTATTACGTACATTGTCATCTTGTTTCATAAAAAAGCAGAATTTTTTGTTCTTATACCCACAGTAAACGTTTGTCAGCCTTTCCAGTTTCATAATAGTGCGAAGCAATATGACACAAAAAATCACTGGTTTAATCCTATTTGCAAAATAAACGTTAGATTAGGATCGGTGTGTAGATAACTACATTCCTGTTTTCTGTATGGTCTGAATTAATAGATACCGGCCTTGCAGAAGGGTGAAATTGAATGGCTGTATCAGATCTAACGGGTCATAAAACTGTCATTCCTTGATGCTCCTAAAAGCCTCATGATATCAATTCGATCTAACAGGTACGCTTGCATTGGTCCGATCTCCTCTGCTGGAACTTGCTAGTTTGTCATTTATATGGAAACTACGTAGCAGTTTTAACCGTCTATTCTTTGGTCCAGTCTGTTTAGTCCACGGCCCCTGGGTCATCAACCAAATGGCAGGAAAGACGTCTTGGTCTTCTGGTGCTGGATGATACTCTTTTCAAACAATGGAGAGTACAATCCTGCTTACGAACTGGCTTGAGACTATCTTCTGGATCCTGGCTTGCACGGGTGTTTCCAAACTGCAACCGGCGAGCCTTCGTGAGAGGACTTTCCCGAAGGCCCAAGGGATACATGGCTGTCTTGCCTGCGGTTTCTCTTGTGGCTCGCCGGTTGCTGTTTGGAAACACCCCTGAAAGCCAGGGTCCCAGAAGAAAGTCTCATCCCTGGGAATATACTGTCACTCACTACTGACGGCACTGATCCGGTATGTAATCACCATGTGATTTTAAACTTCGTCCCCCAGCAGCGGCTGGAATGGTTTCGGAGCAGGAGCTTAAGAAGATTTTTTCACATTTGTTGAATAATTTGATGCAATGTGGTAACTTCGATCGGCGTTGTGGTTCGAATAAATAAAAATCTTAGGAATACCTTGGATAAGATGGCGTTGGTGCTGTTATTTAGTCAGAGATCAAATCTAATTCATGATGTAACCTGCGTTCTTCGGGTGCTAACAGAAACGAGCTTCAGCATTTAGAATGCTAGTGAATTTATCAGCTTATTCAAACAAGTTCTGTTTTGGCTATAGTCAGTGATTGGCAGATCAGATCATGATCTGATCTAGATCATGATCTTTTCATTTTTTGAGTTGATCTTGATCTGATCTGATCTGTCGCTAGCGAAGTGATGATCTGATCTGATCTTGATCTGACTTTTACCTGAATGATCTAAAAATGATCTAAAATCAGATCAAAAACCAGATCAAGCCGATGGCTCGAACATGTTGTAAAGAATTCGACCACTCCACGTCCAACTCCACGTTTGTTGTTGTTCATCATTTTAAACATGGCTGCGAATGAAACAGAAGCTCTAAGCGATGACCAGTTCAAGATTTCGAAAAGTGTTAAGTTCTTCTTTTCCCTCGTGCGGGAGAATGGGAAAAATTCGATAACGTTAACCTGCAAACTGTGCAAAAAGGAAGTTACTGGAAGTAAACAATCAGCTGGAAATTTTCCTAGGCACCTGAAGGTTGTATATAAAATGTAATACTAATCAACCAAACAAATTATATTTGACGTTCTTATTCTTGAAGGGACAACACAAGAAAGAGCATGAAGACCACCAGAAGGCTGAATTAACTTGTACAACAGCCCTTCATCATGTCGGAGTCGGCGTATGTCGAATTTTCTTCGATTTTGCAACTTCCCTCAGTACATTACGTCTCAGAGCTGTTGCCAACACCTTTGATGCAGAGGAAGCTATCCAGTTTGAAACTGATGGTCTGGAGTTTGAAGAGAGACCGGCAAAGAAGCAATAATGCTTGGAGAAGAAACGAGTTGTTGCGTTCATGAAGAAGGACCCTATGGCTGAAACATCGACGGGTAAAGGCGCGAATGTGGTGAAATTCTATCTCAGCGAACCCGTGATTGATGACAACGGAGATCCTCTTAAGGAATGGAGAGCTGGTCTTGCAGACTGAGAATCTTGCAGAAACTCGCCTTCAAGTATCTCTCTATTCCAGCCTCGGTAGCTGACGCAGAAAGGCTGCTCTCATTAACTGGGGCCCTTGGCCGTGCCCACAGGGCCCGGTTAACTCTTAAAAACACAGAAAATTTGATTTTGTTTGCGGAACGAGAAGTTTCTTCTGAATAATTGTCTCTGTCTTTTGAAATAAAAAGTAATAACACATTTTTTTCTCATTCATTCTTGAAACATTATTGATTTTGATCTGAAATTGATCTAGATCACGCAGATCAAGGTCCTTGATCTGATCTGATCTTGATCTGTGCTTGGCGAAAAAGATCTGATCTTGATCTGATCTGCTAGGTTAAAATGTCAAAATGATCTGATCTGATCTAGATCACGTTTGCCTGTGATCTGCCCATCACTCTGATGCAAACTTGTGAGTGCATACTTTCAACTGCAGGGTTAGCGGCAGCACAACTTCTGGATCAGTATATGCGCAGACCGAGATCCCCCTGATGCGTTATATTTATACGAGACAGTGTCACCTGGGAGGTAGACGTGAGGATCAGCTCTTGATGCAAGTGATGGCAGATCCCACGTACGTGTACCCATTCAGTCTGCAAGTGTTAACTTGCATGCTTCTGATCTGCGGCATACTTGTGGGAACTATAGGAAACTTAACAGTAATCGCACTAATCACGAAGACGCCAAAGCTGCGTAATACCGTCAACGCCATGGTCATCAGCATCTGCATCATGGACACGGTACATCTTCTCTGCAAAGGATCGCTCTATACCAAAAAGATCCTAAATGGGAACATTGTGAGTTATAGGGTTTCTTCTAATGTTGGTGTAGAAATGTTTAGAAAGAAATTCATACAGGGATTAACCGCATGGGAATGCTGGGCAATGGTCGGTTCTTCTTACTTCACCAACATCGTGATTCTTGTCGACGTGGCTGCTATAGCGATTTACCGGAGTTTGAAAATCACTGGAGGTTTAGTGCACGGCTGGGAGATTCATGATCACAAGGTTTCAACAACTGAAAATATATCATAATTCTCTAAAGTTTTAACTGAGTTGGGCTTTTCAGTATCTCTGCGTCACCTTGGGGATTTCGGTCAGTCTGGCTGCCATGGCGACTGTTGTGGAGATTGTGTCTCCAGATGCTGCCTTCCGGAACTGCGTATCTACCGTTGACGCACTGGATATCGAAGGCACCCCAGCCAGCGTAGTTTACATCTATGTTTACGCTCCATTGTTTGGATTGATTGCTCTAACGGTGGTTGTTTGTTATGTGAGGATTTGCATCTTTACGCAGCGTCATCGGAGGAAGATGAAGCCGTACCTTAGCAAAGTTCAGAGAAAGGTTATTAGTTTCATCTTAGACTCACAAATCAACTTCAATTGGTTTCTCAGTGTGCAGTCACAATAGCTATTATAATTAACTTGCTATCAATGTTGTTTCATTGTTGAATGTGTTACATTCTAGACTGATGTAGCGACGAGTCGTTCATTGGTCATCATAATGCTTCTGCTAGTTTTGGGCTACCTACCGTTTATCGTTTTGGGAAGCATAGACCTGGCCCGTGCCAAACAAACTGGAAACTACTTCTGGATTTTTAACTTACGCACTTTCTGCGTCACCTTCAATATCTACAGGTAAGACCTCAGATAACTGTGTGATTAAGAGGTACTGGGACCTGCAAAGCTCGTTCTGTAATCAAGGAGCTAATATTAATGCATTCAACTGTGTAATCCTTGCAGAAAAGGCTTCATAATAACTACGGGTGTTATAATTTTT
This sequence comes from Leptestheria dahalacensis, assembly GCA_022114935.1. Taxonomy (NCBI): domain Eukaryota; kingdom Metazoa; phylum Arthropoda; class Branchiopoda; order Diplostraca; family Leptestheriidae; genus Leptestheria; species Leptestheria dahalacensis. Next base: position 23,716 of record JAIQCU010000826.1, read on the forward strand.
CTCATGCAGCTCTGTTATAAATCCGTTCGTCTACTTCTACGGCAATCAGTACTGGAGAGATCTGGTGCTGGTCCAATTAACTAAATTCGCTCAGACGGGATGTTTGACACGTGCGGAACTTCACGACACAGAGAAAAGAAGACCGGGTAAAACTGGGAACCGTCAAGACAGCAAAGAGAACGAAACACCCGGCCTTGTATCGGTATCAATCACCGAAGGGCAGAATCAGCCGGAGGATAATCCAAGTTCCGTCATAGTGTTCACTATATCGCTGTAAATTAGTTTAATCTAAACTGGACAGGGGTAATTAATGCCCTTGTAAAGACTGTCTGAATCATATGGCCAAAGACGGATGAAGTGCCAACATGTACAGTCTAAAAGAGTACTTTACTGGCTTCAAGTTTTTTGATTGTATCTTTTAAACTTGTGCTTGTATACGAGTGATAATTTTACTGAAGTATCACCTTGTGCACCAGATTCTAAATGTAAATGTTCAAACAATTTTGGTAAGTAGTCTTGCTGTTATTAAATGTCAAAGTTTGGAGCCCTTTTAATATTCTGTATGGACTGTACATTATCAATCAAATCATGACAATATCACATACTTGTCTTGTTATTATAAGCGCTCATAAATCTAGCTGAAATAAAATGTAAAATGTTATACTGATATCCGCGTCGCACTCACCATAGCGACCGATCAGAAAAAACTAAAATATTCCCTCAACCCTGGTACAAATAGCCTTCGTTCCTGGAACTGCTACATGCTAATGGTCTCCGTATCTTGCAAACCTTATTTCATATTGAAAACCTTTAACAAGTCAATTTCCAAAACCTCCAGGGGGAGCAAAAATAGTTCCAGGTCCACGTAGCGGCAGATACATGAGTTAAACGACAAGGAACAATGGCTTTTCTAAAATATTTAGCTTTTAATTTTTTTTTACGCGCACCGTTCTGAGATGACGATTCCAAGACATTTCACTGTATTACAGGAAGATTAACTACAATTTGGTAAATACTTGTAGATTAATGTAGGCAGATCTTTAAAAATGTTAGGAACTTTATGAAGTTTCTTCGAGAATAAAATTAACCTGATTTTAACCAAAATAAACGAAAGAAGTCGAAGTTCTGGGATTTTAATTTAACCATTAAAATGTAAAACAAGAAAAACTATAATTACAAATTATATCGAATAGAATAAGCTATAAATAATACAGAAATTTAATAACAAAATTACAAGAGAATTAGTTTTATGGGGCTACAGGTTTATTAAAAAGTAATAAAAAACGAGATTCTGAAAATTATTCTGCCGTATAACAATAGCGGCTTCAGTTTATCCGCAACCTTCTTTAGCAATTGTGTTGTTTACAAGGCGCCAAATTCCTCTCTGCAGCAGCGTTGTGCCCACATCATTCCTTGTTAATAAAATACTAAACAGTGTCCAAAGATGAATGCTTATTTAAAAACCGGTAAACTCGGTGGCCCCTCTTCTAAATCCACGGGTACTCAAAATAACGACAAGAAAGATGCCACTGCTGCGAAACATGCACTTACACCATGGGTTGAAAAATAGTAAGTTTTAAGCTTTTGAAATGTGATTGATAATAAACTGTTGACACGTCTTAAAAATTTACAGTCGACCAAGAACTATGGACGAGGTAGCCTACCAAGATGAAATCGTCTCAGTTTTGAAGAAGTCGCTCCAGGGAGCCGACCTTCCGAACCTCCTCTTTTACGGACCTCCGGGAACGGGCAAAACGAGTACCATCCTGGCAGCTGCGAGAGAACTGTTTGGAGATCTCTACAGAGAACGGTTCGCCAATAATTAAAAAAAGAAATGCAGATACAAATGGCTAAAACCTTTCGTCCCGTTCAGAGTCCTCGAGCTGAATGCTTCTGACGAGCGTGGCATTCAGGTTGTCCGAGAGAAAGTCAAAACATTTGCCCAACGAACAGTCAGCGCTACAAGGCCTGAGTAAGTTGCTAGCAACTGTCGAAAGTATAGGTGTAATCTAAAGTTGGCATTTGCAGCGGAAAACCCTGCCCCCCTTTCAAGATCATCATCCTGGATGAAGCTGACTCGATGACCGGTGCTGCTCAGGCCGCTCTCAGACGGACCATGGAACGTGAGACCAGATCGACTCGGTTCTGTCTTATCGGAAACTATGTCAGTCGGATCATCGAGCCCATTACTTCCCGCTGCTCAAAGTTCCGCTTCAAACCTCTGGGTACTAGATTTCTCTTAAACTTCATTAATCCTTAACTGAACAACGTTGACTGTCTTGTACAGCACGGGATATTCTCATTAAGCGACTCGAAGAGATTTGCAAAAAGGAAGGCGTCAAATGTGATCCTGACGCACTGGACACTCTTGTCGAGACGTCTGACGGAGACCTTCGACGAGCCATTACTTTTCTTCAGTCAGCGTCCAGCCTCAAGACTCATGCGACCGTCACTATCGAAGATATCAACGAGATAACTGGCGTACGTTTGAATTGAAAATCGCTAATTTTAGAATCGTTGCAAAATATTAAAAAATAACTTAACATGAAACAGGCCATTTTAGTTTTATTTCCCGGTAAGAATCATGATCAACAATATGGATGATAAGTAATTAAAGTAACGTAATTACCGTCAGAGTATAACCTGACCGACTAGATAAGAAACCCTGTTTGAAGGGGAAGCATTTTTTTACGACCGTGTACCATTAGCCGGCGTAATAATGGGCTATGTGTTGTGAAAACAGAGAGTGCCTCTGCATTGGCTGGACGGTCTGTTGGAGGTATGTCAGACTGGAGTTTATGACCAAGTCGAATCGTACTTGTCGCGCTTTTTGATGGAGGGATTTTCCGCTTCTCAGCTGCTCTACCAGCTGCACGACCGGGTCGTTTTCTCCGGGGAGTTAAGCGATCACCAGAAGAGTGCAATCGCCGAAAAAATTGCCGTAAGTTACGAGCCTCTGTAGTGGTTTTCCCGCCCTTTTTCTCGTCCCTAATCTAGCCTGCGTTTGTCCCGAATGTTTCGTGTGTTGTGCTTGCCCTCGCAGCTTCCAGAATTCCTTCCCCTACCTACTACCCCTCCCCCTCCTCACCGCTGGCCCCCAACCACCCTCACACAGATATCGATTTGTTATGCAGCCGGTCTGGTTTTCGCTCGCCGTGCCATTTTCACTGGCCGCACTTAATTGCGCTTCTTTTCCGCTTTCCTATGCGCTTGAACGAAATCCTTAACATCCCCACCAAGTTCTCTCTTTTTCTTCAATTTCCGTCTCTCTCTTTTTTTTGGTCTTTTATTTCAAGTGAAACCCGTTTATCGTTCTTTTAGGTTTGTGAGCACCGGCTTACCGAGGGCGCGGATGAGTACTTGCAGTTGATGGATCTTTGCTGCACCGTGATGAAGAATAGCACTCCCTGAGAGGGCGTTACATGAAAATCCATGTTAAGTGAATGATTGCGTAACAAAAATGGAAATGACAGAGAGGAAAAGGAAAGGAAGAAAAAAGCGACATGGAAAGGCAAGAAGAGAATACAAATATTTCAAGTTGCTGGACGTTTTCCAAACCCACTGATCTGCTTAATTGGTTAATGTAACTCCGGTGCAGACGTCAGTGAGTCTCATAAATTTCTCACTTGGGCCCAATTTATCTAAAAGTGACCCGTATAGGTTGGAGGGGATGGAGGCCGGGGGAGGAAGGGATGAACATTAGCGACTTGCTCATCCAGCTCGTCGTCTGCGCTCATTCACGTCGCGCTGAATAATGCACGGGCACAAAAGGACCCCATCGAGACGACCAAAGATACAAAAGAAGTAGAAGCGCGAAAGAAAAGAGTTACGCTAAAGCAATCACACTCGGGGGACGAATGAAACTTTTCTGTTCTCTCCCTGGTAGGTTTTTCTTCGGAGAAAGGGGGGGGGGCTCCTTGTTTTCTTCCCTACATTGACGCTACTTTCAGCAATGAACGAGTCGGTGGGACCAAACGTAGCAAGAATTATTCCGCACGAACTGAGTCGCTCCGCAGCCGTTCGCTTAGAAGGCTTTCATTTCTGTCGACGTTTGAATTTAGCCGCTGTTTTTCATATCCGCTGCACTTGGCTCGACTCGGCAGCCACTCCTTCGGCCGGCCTTCCAGTACTTAGTGGTCAACTACACATCACAAAAGAAGCTCGCTATTGTGTCGCTGAGCCGTGACAGTCCTACTTTTTTTCACTCGCTCTCTCCCTCTCTTACTCGCCCTTTTCCCATACCCAGCTACACATAGTCAAGTGACTCGATAACTGGACATCGGTACTTCACATAATTTGGTCCACCCCAGAGGAGGAAGAAAGGACGCTCAAAGAGGAAAATGTTATAAAAGGCAAGCGCCAAATGTTAACCATATCTACTTTACCTATCCATCTATCTACCTCCCTCCCCGTCTATCTGTCTATCCTCTACCTAACAGTCTAATCTATCCACCTACCTGTCTAGCTGTCTAGAATTCTCTCTATCCATATTCCGATCTATCTGTCAGTCTATCTATCCACATACCGATCTTTTTATCAGTCTATCCACATATATCTAACTATGTATCTAACCACCTACCTACCGATCTGTGTATCCTACTGTCGACCCATCTATCTATCAATCCATCTATCCACAAACTTATCTCTCAGGCTATCTATCCACATACCGATCTTTTTATCAGTCTATCCACATGCCTATCTAACTATGTATCTAACCACCTACCTACCGTATCTCTCAGTCTATCTATCCACATACTTATCTGTCTGTCTACCCACCCATCTACCTATCTATCCATCTATCTATCTAACTATGCCAGTCTAGTCTATTCACATAGCTATCTATCAGTCTACCCATCCACATGCCCATATATCTCCATCTGTCTACCCCTAAAAAAGACAACAAAAAACCAACAAAAAGAAATCGCAGTGAACGAGCCAACTGACAACCACGAAATTGATTAACAAGAGTTGTAACCAGATCCTTTTATACAAGACACAATAGTCCCGCGGTTATATACCCCAGCTAATAAATGACATAAGGTCATTGCGTTCCCCTATTACTCCAGATTAGATTCCCTCCCCACCCGACCAGCGATAATTACAAACAAACAGACTTGATGATATTAAGTTTCACGGAGGAGCGAGATGGTGTTCAGACCAGAAGATTAACGACGGATTTATCCATCAGAGGGCGAGAGAGGGCTTATCTGCAACTTGCCAACAAATGCCGCATAGCACTGCGAATAGAAACGAAACCAACTAAAGAAGACGAAGATGATGTAAACAACCAAAAAAGTGGGTAAGATATATTGATGTTGTTGTTGTGGAGTCGAAATGTTGGTACGGCAAATCTGTTATGTTTTTTTTCAGCACGAGACGCTGACGAATTCAAATATACCCTCCGCGCCTCAACATCTTGATGCTTTGAGACAAGTTGGCGGACAAGTTGGCTTATTTAGTACCAGGCCCGCCTTCCAGTCGACCGGATGTTTAAGCGACACCCATTTTTTTTGTAAGGATCGATTGCGACAACCTATAGACAGATATACAACACCCTGGTGTACGAACTATTCGGAAAGTTGGCCTTTTTTCTCGGTCCATCGCCGGTATCACGTCTGATGTTTGTTCTCGTGCAGCACTGTGGCGTCTAAATTCAATTTGCTGATTGTTAATCACCATTGTCAACAATAATACCGACCTGAATACTTTTCCAGGGGGCTGCATCAGACGACGCTGACTGCAAGTATCGCACATTCTTTACCGCGGTTTTTCATTAAAACAAATGAATTACTGCATACCCTGCGGTTCGTCGTGCGCCTTACCTAACGACTGGAAAGATCTCCTCACACGGTTGGTAAGTTCTATCTATAAGCAAAGTTCATACGTCGTTAGATTATTACTTCAGTGTTAAAGTTAACTTGAAGGCAATATAACTAGCTTCAACTCTGCATATAACGTAAATTGTGTAGCTACAACACTGTTCTACATTGCTCAACCATCGTACTGTTGCCGCTTTTTTAAGTTATAAGTAAGGCAATACAACTGCGATAAAATGTACGATATCGTCCAACCCTGATGGCTTTATTCGCAGAAAAACAGAACAAGCGAGGCGTGTGTGGCTATTAACTCCGATCTGACAACCCTGGTACTCGGGGACGTTCCTAAAAAGCAATTAGGCTCTCGTAGTTATGCTACTTGTCTTCTGGTAGAGTAGGTGGGCGAAGTAAATATGTAGGCGTGCTTTTGCATACGAAGCTGGAAATTGGTTCATCGAGTGCGTCGCTATATAGGTGCCGTGCACGTTTATAGGCAGATATGAAAAAGCCATCCCGTCACGCGTCACCGTGATTACAGACCCACTATGAAGCCATTTGGCTTGGCCGTAAAGTGTTCAACACCTCGGCCATCCCTCTGCTACATTTGATCCGTTACACTGCGGATCCAATCTCGATGTGTTCTTCCCTTGATCCCCCTCTTGTACCTTCCAATATCCATTCCCATGGTTCATCCTCTTGTATCGAGCATGGACAGCTGTTTATCTTTGACGTTTATTGATTTGAAAACATTCTCTCTGAACGGAAGTTCAAGAGCACATATCGAGGCGAAGAGGAGAGAAAGAAGCTGAAAAAATGGCGGAAACTTATTCGTGCTGTACCCCCCCTTGAGTATTTCGCTTTTGCTCCGAAGTCTTGAGAAGAAAGGAAGGGGAAAAATTGGATAAAATAAGGCGAGCCAGAGTTTATTTTTGTCCCTATGCGCGCCTATATGTGTTACTGATGTTACGAATTGAAATTCTTATCGGCTGACACGTTGTCAAAAGGCGACTTTTGAAACACAGGCTGAAATGTGTCAACTGCAGAATATTGTTGTGCAGCGCCTATTTTTACTGCACGGGCTTTTCCTGGTGTATGGAACATGCCGTTTTTACAGCACCCAGCCACCAACGCTGCCAAATGGTCCGTGAAAACAGTCAGTCTCCGTAGCCGGACACGCAATAATTTTTTTTCCTCATGGGCTGAGGGGTTACCAAAGAAGAAATAGGAAAACTTCTAAAGGTGAACCATTAGTGAACATTTTCTTACTTGCTTCTTCACGTAATACTTTCAGAGTATTGTTGAGGTAATTATGCAAATTGTGTCAGAGCACATAAGCAACGGGCCGGTATAATAAGCTTCATCAAGTGTTGAAAATTGTTTTCAAAACGAAATTTACGTAACTTCGTCGGATATGACAAGCAGTAAGGCGTTTTTGATAATATAAGCAAGACGAACTGGGTGCTGCTGTTTTGGCTTTAAAATAAACCATGCCAACATATTCTATCATCTTACCGTGAGGTGTTGAATCTTGTTGCAAGTATCTATAGTTCGCTCGCAATGACAAGATCTCGCAGAACTTGTTGGAAAATCAATTGTACAGAGCGTGTACGATTACGAGTGACCAGCCCTCCCGTGGTGGTTAACGAGAGCTCCGAGGTGGACCACCAGAGGGGGCTTCTCGGTTTAACCCCTCAAAAAGGTTCCGTTTCCTACTTGCTCTACTCAGTTCCTTGTGGATAGTCATGCGGAGAGGATTGTCTCCGGTCGCCCCCTGTTTTGCTCCGTAGAGCTCTCGTTTACTCTCAAAACAAATCGATGCTTCCGCCCAGTCAGTCCCTATGACAGTGAAGTGCATTTTGAACAGTTTCTAAAAGCTGTACTCTTGTGTGTCCTGCAGTGGATTTTTTCTCATAGATTCCTCGTGTTGTTGTTACCTTACAAAGAATTCGAAAGATAACGACAGGTAAATCGGTGGTGTGGACGTTATGATGTCTGATTAGAAAGTGTTGCAATAGTGTCATTACAATCATAGACCGATTCTCCTTTCAAAGGGATTAGCACCTAGTGCTGAGAACTCGGTTGATACTGAGACTGTGTGTCATTGGTGTTGATGTTATATAGCGGGACGTTATATGTAAAAGATGGCCAAATCTCTTAGTTCTAAACGAATCGATACCCACAAGTTGAGCTAGCAGCGCCCAGCCCGGCCCTCCATTTAGGTCTACTATTGCGCTTATTGCAGTCTCTCTGTGAACGACACGTACCTTAATTGCCTTCTTTCCTCCCCTTACTCCCCAGCTACAACACAAAGTACTGTCTTTAATTTGGGATTAGTTTCGTTCTGGACAAATGTAGGTTTACAGACTCGTTGCATAAAATGTTCTTGGCACCATTTCGTCATCGGTTCAATCTTTCCTTAAAAGAAAGTATCTATTTAGAAGAAGTTCAGCAGCCTCCAACAGTTTTGTCACTCTGTAATGAATTTCACCCGGTTAATATATGCAGAAAGGTTGTTCCTTATAGCTTTTTTTCCTCTTCATCGTATGCACCTTATCTGGGGTTCATTGTGATGCATACCAGTGAAGAATCACAAAGGCCGCATCGGAGCGTTTTTATTAGGAAAACCTGCGGAATCACACGCTTGATAACTTGGTAAAATCCGATTGTCAAGCTTCTAAGCGAAAAAGGGAAGAAATTCCATCGTTGTGGCTCTGAAGAAAAATGCTAATCCAATTCGAGAGCAACAGGCACGGCGAAATCACTACCAATGGAGATTAGTTCAAATGTTCGCTTCAAAAAATTTCTTTGGTTATTGAAACGGGTTAAAAAAATTCTAACAGTTCCCGCAAAGTTTGTTTTTCTTGTAGCCCCATCCACATCAACGAATCACCGAACCAGGAGTTTTTCTCCTCGGGAACATTCAGTCATCAGTCATATACGCGGGGCGATTTGCTCCAATTTTTTTCCCTGGTCCTCTCGCGCTGAGGTTGCAGCTTGCTATTTCGATCCACATATCAATTTAGGTTCACTGTACGTTTACGTGAGTGTGTTGGTCTTGGGTGTATGTCTGAATGGGAAAATCAATTTCCGACTCCAATATATATCCAAGCCGAATGGACGAAAAGAGTGGCGGATATGCTCTCTTTTCATCCCCGCTGGAAAAAAAAGTTAATTTGAGTTATCTCTCAGATAGAAAAGCTCTAAGAGTTAGGGATCTCATATACACGGAGCCCCAAGGGAACGCACCAATATCTATGAACAAATTTTGTACCGTTATAAATTTGGTATAGGATTCTTTATTTTCCTCCTTTTCTCTCGGCTTGCTCCTCTTTCTCTTATTCCGAGGACAGTAATGAAAAAAAGGGAGGCAATACATGAGGAACTTGTTCACTAAGAGCCAAGGGAAGCAGGATTATTGATCAGCGCATAGACGCCCGGGGAAGAAAATTTTCATTCATGATAAAATTGACAACGGCCTTTTACGACGTAATTATACGCTCCCCGCGCCCGTTCTGTCGAAAAAAGAAAAGCCAAAACCGTCTGATTGGTCCAAACAGAATAACAACAGTAAAATTCTCTTCATAAAATTAAAGTTATTGACTGCTGGAGACAAAGCGCGAAAAACATGGCGAGGAAATTGGGAATGGAGTTTGGTGGACACCTGAACGGGGCACGACAGAAAGTTTGCACTCATTTCTATCCTTGGGTTTTTGTTCGCTTTGAAAGAAGAATAACTCGTACCTCCTCTTTTGTTGTTAAATGTTACCTTAGCGCTGTTGAACGTCGCGCCTTTGGCTTTTGAACGCGGAGCAGAATAAATAGGTAAATAATAGGAAAGAAGAGTAGTATATTACCCGCTGTCTCTTTGCTATTCTGCTCGTGAAAGAAGATGATAAAAAAAGCGGGAACGGGCGAATAAGGGGGTTGGAAAAGGAGGGGACGCAGCATGGATATTGTCATCTCTCCCTCGGCTATAAAATATGACATTTGCATCTCCTTTATGTTGAAGAATTTGAGATTCCTGCTGCGTGCGAATCTTATCTGTTGCCGCTGAATCCCTCTGTACTCGACACATTATCGACTCGGTAGCACCGTGTGGCGGGATATACTTTGGGATATGGCGGTGAATCTGGGAGAGAAAACAAGCTCCCTATAGTCCAGCATTTAACTGAATCCTAAGGGATTGTTCCTGGTCCCTTTGTTTGCTGATGAGTAAGTTTCTATTAAGGGTAGAGACTATAACCCCGCTCCCTTTCTCCCTCAAGGGATTGGCCGAGTAATCAATTCGCCTATAACGTGTTGCGCGCACTTGCAATGGCCGATATTGTCAACTACGGATTATTAACTATAAAGTGGCTCCCTCTATAGCCTAATGATGGCCGACAGATGCTTCTCGCCAAGGTATCAACGGTATCAAGTACCACGTAATAAACGTTCACTGGACTGTAAGAGACTCCACTAAGCTATATAGCTTGCTTGACTAAAATGAACGTCTCATTCAGTGCCACACGCTATCTCTTCTCCTTCTCTATGGACATCGAGACAAAGGATTTCTGTGTAGCTTAGCCTATGTAAACAACTGGGCATATTTTTAATATATGCTGGGAAATCTTTGTGGATGCTGCTGTCTTATCAGAGAGGACGTAAATTGTTCTGGCCAAGACGAGCAGAGCACCGGAAAAAAATAGAGGGGACTGGTAGGGGATAAATTATCCTAGAAAGTAGGAAACCACTTTGATTGATTGCACCATAGTATTCGTCTTGGGTCCCAGGAACGTGTAGCATCCAGCCTTGTCTTGTGCCAGAATATTGCCGTTTTTTCTTCCCCCTGTCTTTCTCTCTTTTTTACTTTGTCTATCTTAACGTGCTGACCAAGATGGCAGCCCTCGTACTATAGGCTCTTATCCTAACGGTCGTGCTCGTTTTGTGGAAAATTGACGTCATGCACACCGGCTCTGTTGTGCAGATGAAGCCAAAACGAAGACCTAAAGGAAAGAAAAACCAAACGGGCGTCGTCGCTTTGGCTTCTTTTCTGCGGAGTCAAACAGCGCTCGCTGCGGCGGTAAA
>JAIQCU010000827.1:0-33398 GCA_022114935.1 Leptestheria dahalacensis
CGCTCTTTTCAACTGCGGACCAATCCCATGCGTACTTATGAGTCACATATGAGTCGATTCGACTTTTCGCGCACTTTTCAACTGCGGTCGACTCAAACTGCGTACCGACGTATCCAATATGAGTCGACTCAACTTCTGGCGCTCTTTTCAATGGCGATTGACTCAACTGCTTACCGACATGTCGTACATGGGTCGACTCAGCTTTTGACGCTCTTTTCAACTGCGGTCGATTCGACTGCGTACCCACGTGTCGTACATGAGTCGACTCTACATTTCGCCCTCTTTTCAATTGCAAATTTTCCAGTTAATAAATAATTTTAGAGTCATCTTCATTCGATTGCTACTCACAAACACACATAGCAAATAAAAAGGACAATTCATTCACTGAACATTATTTAAATGGGATCTAAAGTACGGCAGACAAAGCCAGATTACCTAAAACTAACTACTGCGAGAGTTTAAAATCACGAACACAAAAACTGAATTAAATTATAGCTACTGTACTGTGGTGCAGAAAAGAAAGCAATGGAGACAAACTATTCGTCGGTGAGGGTAGTACCATGTTTTTTCGTTTTTTCCCCCGTTTTTCTTCCGACCGTTTTTCCAAATTACCTATATGTTTCTATGTTAAATCGTTTGTCCTGTCTCTTTACATGAGAGCCAAACAGGTCCGGGCATGCCCGGCCATAGTGACTCGCCATGACCGTCTATGACGTCATCATGACAATGACACCATGACTCAATTGCGTCATCACATGACTCAACTTCATACCCATGTGTCACATATGACTCGACTCAACTTTTGACGCTCTTTTCAACTGCGGTCGACTCAACTGCGTACCCACGTGTCGTATATGAGTTGACTCAACGTTTGATGCTCTTTTCAACTGCGGTCCAGTCAATTGCGTACAGTCTAGGCCAAAAAAATGGTTCACAAAAGAAACCGATAACAGCCGCTTTAATTACGGTTGCGCGTGGTATACTCGACGGTATATGTATGTCACTGCTCTCGTTTCGTGTAGTGCGATTTCAGCTACGAACACTCAAGTGGTCATTTGCACAGTAGTTTCTGATTTCGTATTACTTAGCAATACTTGTTTCTTAATGGAAACAATACGCCATATAGTCTATAACTGAAAGACGTTACCTTCGCTCTTTCTAAACTTAATATGCAACCAAGAATATTTCCCAATTAACAGTGTTCTAGTTTCTATACGGCTTTTAGTTGTTTCGCTTGAAGACCGATTCAACAGAGGCTTACTCTTTGGTATTTTTCCCAAACGGAAGAAAATAAGAAACGAGTAAATCACTTTGATGTGGACAAATAATCTGATTTGATTATCGGTGTTTATAACTGTCATTCATACCGCATCTAGAAATTTTATCACAATTGTGGCTCCGTCATATAAAGCTTTAAACAAGATAGTATACAGCCCAAGCAGGGTGTTCCTATTTTCTTACAACGAAACTTTGTGATCCTAACAGTTGTTGCATTTAAGTCATTGTATTTCAGTAGCTGTAAAACTAAAAAAAAACGGTTATCAAAGGCCGGTCGGAAAAAAAGAAAGACTAGTAATACGTTTCTGTATTATTGAAAGAAATAAAAATGGGGAAAATAGGCAGGAAAATGTGAACTTAAGAATCGGTTAAGCGAGGTGGAATTATGATTAACATAAAAGTAGAACCTATCACTTCACAATTCACATAGGCTGTCATGACACATCTCCTTTAATACTTGATTGGGTTGCCCTCAAATTCAAGAACGTCATCCAGTCTTCGGACTAAGCTCTCGTAAAGGTTTCTAAAGTAGTCGGGCCTGCTTTCTATAACAGCCCACGCGCCGTGGATTGCAGCAACGAGCACTTTTTAGTTGCTAATATCCAAATTTTCAGAAGATATCAACCGGACCATCTCAGCCCAAACGTTCTCAATCGGATTAAGATCAGGTGACTTCGCCGGCCACGGTAGAACCGCCACCTGTTCGGTGCGCAGAAATTCTTGAACGCTGTCAGGAAAACAGTTTAAAAGTAGTCTCTGTTGAGAACTGTTCGGGCAGAATTACCTTCACCTTAATCTCCAATATATGACTATACGATCATTACTAACCAAGTAACAAAAGTAAATGAATAATCACTGGAGCATTGTAAATCTCAAACCACGGGTGTTGACAAAAATTTACATCGTTGCAGTGTGTGCGGGGCATTATCGTGTTGCAGCACAAAACCCTCAGGGAAGCGTGCGGTGGCCTCTGGCATAAAAACATGTTCCAGTATATGTTTATACTGGAACCGGTTGAATCTTCCTGTATTGAAACATGTCAGCATAACGTTTGCATAAATAGATTAAAGTATACCATAAAAGAGTCGCAAAATCATTGGCCCGTTACAGCAGATCGCTGCCCAAACAGGGATCCCGAAACGTCCACTGTCCATCTGCCCCTTCACGTTTTCAGGACTAATCTGGCTCCTCGCTCACGGACCACCCATACCTGTCCTGTCACGTTTGAGGCAAACGTTTTTTCGTCCGTGAAATTAACCCGGTTCCAGTATTCTAACGGATTCTCGCGGAACAATACTGCAAAAGTTTCACGATGCCGGCGATGGTCGTCTGTCATTTTCACCTTCTTTGCAGCAAGCCGGACAGTTTTCCGGTGCCGTTTCAGCACTCTAAAAAAAACTGTAATGAGCAACGCATAGTAGTTACTTTCACTAAGAAAGCAGCCTTCGCACTGTTTGGCAAGAAAGATTAAGGTCCAAATCTATCCTTATCGTAGGAGCAGTTACAAAATTCCCATCTTCTACACGTAGTAGTATGGACTCCTCCATTTCCTCCGTGACCACGGTCAGTCTTCCGAGCCAGGGTTTTCTAGTCTGTCTACTGCTCCGGTTTCTAAATACCGCTGAATCCATCTGACAAAGCCAATATGTGCCGAAATAATTCTTTTCACAAGAGTGTGTTAAGGGGTTTCAATTACTTACCTTTTAACTGTTTTCAAGTTTCTACCGGTCCGGGTAGCAATATTTTTGTCTCCATTGCTTAACAGCATGGAGACATATTGTTCACTTTTTTACACTGCATGTTTCTTTTCTTTTTTTTTCCCCCCGTTTTTCTCCCCACCGTTTTTCCAAATTCCCTATCTGTTTCTATGTTAAATCGTTGTCCTATCTCTTAACATGGGACCCAAACAAGTCCGGGCTTGCTTCGCCCTCTTTTCCACTGCGGTCGAGTCAACCCGCCATCTCGCCCCACCATGTCGCCCCGCCATCTCGCCCCACCATGTCGCCCCGCCAACTCGCCCCACTATCTCGCCCCACCAACTCGCCCCACCAACTCGCCCTACCATCTCGCCCCACCAACTCGCCCAACCATCTCGCCCCACCAACTCGCCCCACCAACTCACCCCACCATCTCGCCCCGCGATGTGACGTACACGAGTAGATTCGACGTTTCGCGCTCTTTTCAACTGCGTACCAATCCAATGCGTACTTATGAGTCACATATGAGTCGATTCGACTTTTCGCACTCTTTTCAACTGCGGGCCAATCAAATGCGTACTTATGAGTCACATATGAGTCGATTCGACTTTTCGTGCTCTTTTCAATTGCGGGCCAATCAAATGCGTACTTATGACTCATATGAGTCGACTCAATTGTTGACGCTCTTTTCAACTGCGGTCCACTCAACTGCGTCCCACGTGTCGTATCTGAGTCGAGTCAACTTTTGACGCTCTCTTCAACTGCGGACCAATCCCATGCGTACTTATGAGTCACATATGAGTCGATTCGACTTTTCGCGCTCTTTTCAACTGCGGTCGACTCAACTCCGTACCCACGTGTCGTATATGAGTCGACTCAACTTTTGACGCTCTTTTCAATGGCGCTCGACTCAACTCCGTACCCATGTGTCGCATATGAATCGACTCGACTTTTCGCGCGCTTTTCGGCTACGGACCAATCAGATGCGTACCCACGTGTCGTATATGACTCGACTGGACTTTTCCCCTTTTTTCGGCTATAACGGAGCAGTCAGATGCGTACCCACGTGTCGTATATGACTCGACTCGACTTTTCGCGCGGTTTTCAACTGCGGACCAAGCAGATGCGTGCCCATGTGTCGTATGTGAGTCGACTCGACTTTTCGCGCGCTTTTCAACTGCGGTCGACTCAACTGCGTATCTACGTGTCGTATATGAGTCGTCTCGACATTTCGCCCTCTTTTCAATTACAAATTCTCCAGCTAATGAATAGTTTTAGAGTCAATCTTCATTCCATTGCTACTCACAAACACATAGAAAACAACAAAGACAATTCATTCACTGAACGTTATTTAAATGGGATCTAAAGTACGGCAGACAAAGCCAGGTTACCTTAAACTAAACACTGCGAGAGAGTTTAAAATCGCGAACACAAAAACTTAATTAAATTATAGACACGTAAGTACTGTACTGTGGTGCAGAAAAGAAAGCAGTGGAGACAAACTATTCCTCGGTGAGGGTAGTACTATGATTTTATTATTCTGTTACTTGATAATTAAATTATAACTAGATCAAAGATAGAGGATGCCCCTCACGCCTTGCATGCTTGCCCCGGGTTCGGACCTGGCTATTCCCTCGGACTTGATTTGGTTTTGCAGATTTGTACCTCAGCTAGGCGCTGCACTTGATGTGGTCAGAGCATGTTGTCTGTTCGTACGGTCGCCGCAGACCCTGTGAATCTCGGATTCCGGGTCTCAAGGGCAGCTTTAGTTCTTTAGTGGTTTAATGGGTTAGTTTTACTTCTTTGATTATTACTGTATTAACGATTAACCCTATACATGGGGCAGGCATAAGATATAGCTAGACATTGGCTGCTTTGCAGGGGTGACTGCGTGCTTAGTCGTCTAATGACCGACAGTACAAGACTTATACTGTGGGCGTCTGGGGAACTATGACCATGGTCAGCAAGTGAATAACTTGGACTAATTTTTCAATTCTACTTGTCTGTCTTATTGAGCTAAGAATTATGTGCAGCGGTTTACTTTCTGGGGGATTTCTTGGTCACAAGTTCGAAAATGAGTGCTACCAACGCAGCCACCGCACCTATACCAAGTATGAGAAAAGCACTGGACAAGTCCTTGAATCGTAAAGGTCGAGTTTTGACTTCTTTAGTCCGTTCCAGACATTTCTTTGCAGATTTGATTTCGTTTTCGGACCATTTTTTGGTTAAACCCATATCGGTAGCTAGAAGGATCCTGTCAAATATAGCTTGCAATATTTACGGAGTTAACAATGACATAATGCAGATTGAATTTTACTGTCGGTTAATCTCACGATGGTAAGGGTTGTTTTTATTGAAGAGAAGGTACACCTGTACCGGAAAATAGGTATCTTTTGAACGGGATATACGGCACTGGCCGGTTTCTTTCAGCACTTTTCCTATGTACTTGTCGATGACAACCCATGCCTTGGGAAAAAAGAAAATAATTAGTAAACTGGTGCTCACGATAAGAAAGAAGGTCGCAACCGTAATGCAGAACCCTCCACGTCTATAGGCTATTTCCATACAATCTTTATTGTCTTCTCTCCTGTTTGCCTCGTTCTGCCGTAAGTAATCTCCAAGAATTTTGTAGTCTCCATTTTGAGCATGCTTTATAAAAATTACTGTGCCGTTACGGAGGTGTATCAGTCTTCACGAGGGACAAATTACCATAAATATGTTGTCCGTATTAGACTCCTTGAAAGTATATATTTCGTAGGCAGGAACTATCCGAGCTAGTTCTTTTAACGAATCGGCAAGGGGTACGAGGCGAGATGCAGAAAGGAATGAAATAAGCAACCCGCTGTAGGCACTGACCAAGACGAACATTGATAGGCACCAAATGGCTGCTAACAGAGTCACTGAACGTCCTTTGCGAGCTAAGTACCCGCCTTGATTCGTAGCATTGTTAACAGCAAAGATAATGTGTAGTATGTCATATTTTATTTGGGTAATAGTAGTCACATAATCGTTCAAAATCATAGGACGCTTTTTCTCACCTTGGGCTGTTGCAACGCCAACGAGGTACATCGCCTCCGCTCCAAAGTTGAGTGGATGATCTTTGGTGTCTCTAGCCATAAGCTTGTAAAACGCCATACCACCGGTAAGAGCAGCTGAAGAAAAGAGGAATCCTAGCCAGACCTTGGTAGCACAAGAATACTTCAGCGATAGTCAACCCGTAAATGTGTCTAGTGAAACTTACGTTTAGCTGAAAGGGTAGAAATGCAGCCCAGATTTTACTCTGTTCTGTAGGGTACGGGATAAGGATTGCATGGGGGTACACATTCCATGGAAAAGACATTTCCATAAAAGGTTCCAACGTGATTGCCCCAAACGCTCCAAGGGCCACGTCGCTTTCCTATAAAAGAACATATTGTATCCACATCGCAGCAACTTTTGTCTTGACAAGGTCGTACTTCTCTTTGAATATGGCCTATGAGCCCAGTGTAACTCCCATTCTGCAGTTTAATTCCCCATTCAAAAACCGGTAGGGTTTCTATTTCGTATCTGTTCATGGCACAACTTTAAGCTTTCTGAAATGCGTTGGAGTGGGACATTTTAAGCGTTACGTAAAATTTAGTTGTTCAGATAGCCAGTCCAGTAGGAAATAAGTCGGTCCATCGTACCCTGTAATTGTTCCGTTACTGTCTTTTTCAACGGTAAAAACAGTAGTTAGCTATGGGAGAAAGAAGTCGAAATTTAGTCAATCTGTAAAAGGTTGCATACTATTGTAGTGCACTATTTATCCTTCGAGGCTGTAGTGCAGAACTGTGTGTATCTTGTTTACATCACTGAAGAGCCCTAGAAAGGAATATCAATTGTTCCCGAGTTAAAAGATATACCTCAGCTCCTACAGCTTTAATATGTCGTCCATTCAACGGGTTCTCTAGGGTAGAACTGATCATTAAGATGAAAACAAGCAGAGTGATCATCTTAACGGTCGAAACTGTGATGCTATTCTCCAAACGCAGGAACAGGTGAGCTTATGAAACGTCGCCGCACTGCTTCCTTAAGTACTGGAGCAGTCTTGACCCGGTTGTACTTGCGCCTTTGTTTCGTTACTTGCTGCTTTCGAATGGTTGCAATCAAACTGTCAAACAAGATAATAGCTGAAAGCTTTGATAATCGATACTTTTGTTCTTTCCTCATAGAGACCAGCAAGTGCCACGTCAAGCATAACGGACCGTTGACTAAGGAGAACCCTTGCTTACAATAGTTTCAACTTTTAACGAGGGGTTGAAGAGCAAACCCCGGTGAATGTTGACCGTGTCCCAAGGTAAACGTCACCAGCGGTGTTTCAGGTGGCTTTGTGATATTTCCTGTGCATGAGTAACTATAGCTTTTGAACAAGTCTGACACCTAGTTCAGTGAAACAGTAATTGCAACTACCGTACAGTTGAAAAAAGACCTCCCTCAAAAGTTTGAGCGACTTGTAATTCTACGGAAGCATGAACATGAATTAGAAACGTCATCTCTATAAAGTAAACTGATTGGATGTTGGTGCTGACAGTGCAAGAGCCGGCATGCTTTCCAGAAAAGTGCTCCCGTTCAAATCGTTAATCTCGAATTTTAACTGGAAGATTATTTACTTTTCGATGAATATGAAGCGAAGAGCTCCGCGGTGGGGAATTGCTATTCTGTACTTCAATTTCCCAGTCAAAATAAGGCAGCGTGTGAATTCCGTACCTAATACAGCCTATTGCGTATTTGACACACAGCAGTGCTGTTAGTGAATATTAAATAAAGTTCAGTCTTTCGACAGCCTAGGCACCAAAGGTCCTAGCAAATATCTGGTCGTCTTCTCATCGGCACCTCTTTTAATGTAGAATGCCGCACATAAGTACAAAAGAACAACCCGACATATTAGATATTCCCTCTGTCGAAGGTCGAATGTTCGATGCACTGGGCTAAGTGAATAGTCAACTGGGGAACTGTAACTCCAGGTATTCTGTTCTTTAACATAGCAATGGACGTTCACAAACCAAGATACGTTTCTGGAACTGCTCGAGTTGATACCGCCATTGTGCTCTCGTTTGTCGAGTTAAAGAGCGTGTCGCTCAGCTGAAATCGAATCTTTTACGAACAAAGCTCGCTAACAATACCCTACCGTCTACTTGGACAAACGGATGGCACGAAACCACAGTGAAAGTAATTTATCTCTTCAAAGAAGGTACCAAGCAAAATACCACCACCTCTGTTTCAAATTTCTTTGTTGTTGCACAAGGGTATATTTACCCTTTTGAACTTGCTTCCAGATTTTATTTATCTAGCTTCTAGCGGATAACGTTGTACCGCATGTGTGTGTTGCTAACTTTTCAGTGCATCTTGGTCCGTATATTACAATTTTTATAAAGATCCAATATGAACCACAGAAAGGAACTGCATTCTTCATAAAAGGTGCATCGAAAACAAAAGCTTTGTCATAAGCTTTCGTAATACCTGTGCTCTTAGATTTCCATGTTAACATTGTTATAGTGAACTTCCGATTTGCGGTATTTCATTTCACCGGTTAGTATTGCAAAAGTGTCATGGACTATTACTGTGTCACGTGGTTACAGCTGGGCAAAATCTGTATTAAATTCAGGTATACTTTAGCTGTTAATTGTCAATGTGGTGCAGCCGCAGCAGCCTCGCAGTTTCTCTATGAGCAGCAAACAACGATGCAAATCTCTTTCACGTTTTACGGATATATACTTTTATATGACATGACACATCATAATATCTTCACAAGTATTGATATGCTTTTGTCTGTTTAATTGGTTTCGATTAGTCCGCTTTCGATAGCCAACTACCGTGTTACAGAAAGCAACGAAGAACAGTCTATGCAAAAATAAACGAGTCAGTGAATTTAGGCAAAGAAGGTTAATTGAGACAGAGTGAGGCCGTTAAGCATGCGCATCGCTTTATCTCACATACATGCAAGAAAGCTATGAGCTGATCTACCTTACTCACTTTGCATGAGAACGCTTTAAATTACAAGACAATTTATTCTTTACTGTCACCGTGCAAACATACATTCTCGAAAAGAGACCGAAAAAATGCAATACTTTGGCTCGAATTCAACATGGCATCCAGCGCACTATTGGTGAGTCGTACTTTCCTCCTTGTGCTATTCTAGAATCCTTTAATGACATGGAAGCCACTAGTAGCTGTAAAATCTATTCTTACTACAAAACTATAAGGCGTTATCTTTTCACGGGCAAAAATTCTCTGTGCCGACAAATATTGTCGGCCAAAACTGAAAAGAACAGGAGTTGGCCGACAACTATCATCACCTGAGGGCTTGCGAAGTAGTGCCCGGCAATGGTGGAAAAGATCACGGGTTCCTTCAACTTGTCTGCCCTAAGGGCGTTCAAGTTGCGCTGGAGAAACCAGTATCTTCAAACTGCTGAAAAGAGCTCCGTTCAGTATAACGTAATATCGTATAAGGATGCAGCTAACTCTATTATTTTCCCGGAAAATACATGTTTTTAAGCATGAATCTCTCCGATATAATTCATTTACTTTAAGAATAACTTGATATGATTTTTTTGATGAATTGTCTTATTAAATTATTATTTATTTTATTTTTTATTATATATGTATAATTTTGTATTACTATTAGTGTATATTATATATTATACAAGCATTATATAATTATTATTTTTTTATTATATATTATAATCTTAATATTGAATGAATAATTCGTGTTTGGACACTTCTGTTTACACTTTATCGTTGTCTGCTAGAGTTACGGGACGAGAATTTTTACGAGACCAAGGGGATTGCATGTCCCAGCTTTTTGGCTTGTTGTCCGTCAACATTTGCCGTCAATTTTTCGTTTGGTGAAAAGATAACGAAGTTGCTCGACAACGTTGCTCGACAATTCGAAAAGATCACGCGTTGCTCGTCAATTTGACGAGCCGGGAAACTTTTGCCCGTGAAAAGATAACGCCTATAAGCTTACATCAAATGATTTTAAAAGTGCAAAAATCACACCGGCTTCGCTGAAAATCATTTATGTGGACGTTATGCTGGTTCGCATCAAGTCTGGTGATGGAGCATGAATGCCCAACAAATGCAAATAAAAAGGTTTCGTGCGAAAGGACCACGTTTTCACAACGTTTTCAGTAGTCGGCCATTTAATCAATATAACAGGCAGGTGAAAAGGCAAAGGCAAGCAAAGGCATTAAACTTGCTATTCCAAATTCATTCTGTTAAAAAAGAATTGATTTTGCGACCTCATAGTGATACTGCGACTGAAAATCCGTTTTAAATCCATCTTAACATGGATTTTGTGGTTGTGGTTCACGGTAAACTTAACTAGAGATTAATCTTAATTAAGAAGAAAGGATTTTTGACATGTATGCATTAAAATACTTATCAAAATAGAGTAGAGTGTGAATTGTATTAATTGTTCAGAATTTGTAACACATTAATTTGGTCACAGTCGCATTTTAGCGGAGCCCATTCACAATATCGCGCAAGCTTTCTTTCAGAATGGTCGGATAATTCAGTAATAGACATTCCCCAGTCGACACAGTGTTTTCAGGCCGATAGATGCCGTAGTGAGTACTAGTGGCTTACGTCGAACTAGTGGGTCGTTTATCCCAAAGTCTGTTCTGTACGTCTAGTGGGCGCCGAACTTGGTATGTGCTCATTTCCCTTGGATATTATCAGGAAATACTATATATATAATAAAAAGATTATTCGCCCCATTGCGCCGAAAAAAAACAAATGCAAATTAAAAATTATATTACATTTAAATGCTAGCCAAAGTGGTTAAATCATTGACAAGTTGTTTTAATTCGGCGATTCTACTAGTTTGATATTAATATTGCAAGTTATTATATATTTGTAATGGGTGATTCGGCATACATTTTAAATGACACTGCTGCGCTGTTAACATGTTGACGGAATTTCCATAGAAGTTCTTGTTTTTTCCGCTAGATGGCGCTGAAATGTGATGCAGACGAAATCAACGCAATAATTTTCAAGACCGGCTGTTGGCAGAGCCTTGCACTTTCGATCTCCATCAGAAATCCTCGCCGTTTGCAAAATTAGTCGGAAAATGGCAACAACAGTATCGTTATTCAGGATAGGCTCGAGATTTGCCAACGTACATCTTTGCAGAAACAATTTAACATATTGTGGTAGGCTTTACTTACACAGCGAAGTTTGAAACAGATTCTCTAACATTAATAACATGTCTTCAAAAGGTTTAAGAACGTTTCTGTCTGGTGCCTACCAATGCAGTGAAGCCTGGAAGAAACGGTTACAAGCGCCAGTCCTGAAGGAAGTCAATTCCGACGAGCTCTACTACGACCTCCTCAAGAAGTTTCAGGGCAGTGGGAAAGCCAGCCCCATTGACGTCGATTTGGTATGCATTGTTATTAATTAACCAAAAAACTCATTCACATTCAATATTATTATTAGTTTGTGAATTCTGTGGCGACAGAATCTCATATTGACGAACTCATCACCATCACGAACCGCTTCAGGAGGTGCCCGAGCACTGTTCACGCCCTGCCATCTACGTCACACGCGGTCATCCGCACCTTGTTGGACCATAATGACACAGACACGCTGATGCGGCTACTTAACGACAGGCTCAACTATGGCCTTTTCCCTGACTATTATCTTTCCAACCTGATGATGGACAGGTTCTTGAAGCAGTCGAACTTCAGGGGTATGTTAAGAGATTTAAATTCGACTACATTTATCTATTTCGTCATCAGTAACTTATCTTGATGAAGTTGATGTCCATTATCTGCTGTTTTATATAACTGTATTTTTCTAATTATCAGATGCTGTTAAAGTTGCAATCCAAATGATGCTCCAAGAAGATTTCGATCATCCAATTGCCAGTCAGCTAGCTCTGTATTCGTGCTATGCTTACCTCAGGAACCCCGCGCCCGAGCCTTGGGACCCGCAGCCCCAACCGAAGCCTGCAGAGCCCGAAGAAGTTGTCAAAGTCCGTGTCGACTACCTACGAGAACCTTACTTTGACGACCACTTCGACCTTACTGAACCCAACAAGCTTGTAGGAAAGACGCTCTTTGGTCTAGCCAAATATTTCGACAAGAAGACCCTCGATAAATCCGTAGTCCAGACCTCGCACTTGACCGGGCTGGTCCTCTACGAGAAGTACGACAAACTGCCTTCTGTTATGCAAGCGATCCTGGGTTCCAAGGTGCCCGTCTATCGAGAATGTCTGGACCGCTGCAAAGGACAAGTTAACGCAGCTGATGCCGCAAAACTACCTGAAGGTTTCCAGGACAAGTTCACCTTATTTGTTCAGCAGCTGGAAAAGAGCAATCTCGTTTTGGACGCCGATATCTTGGACACAATCAAAGGCTCCCTTGAAGCGACGGTGAAGGAGCAAGAGAGCCAGGACATTGAAACCCAGCAGAAAGTTTACGAGCACTGGGTTAAACGCAGGGAAGAAGAGCTGCAGAAGCAGGTTGATGAGTTTATCCGCCAGCAGCGTATCGCTGCCCTGGAAGCCAAGAAAGAGGAGCTGAAGAAGAAAGAAGAGACGCTGTTCTTCTTCGAGAACCAGACCCAATGGGAGCTGCTGCACGAAGAGAAGGAGAAACTACGACAGGAGAGAGATAAGCAGCTGCAGACGAGCAAAGGCAAAACTAAGGCCCAGAAACAGGCCGAAGAGGATGCGTATATTCCACCAGAAGTGCAGAAACGAGCGGCCAAGTAATCTGTTCAGTCATTTGGCCGAGTACTGTAGTCGTGTAATGTTCATTTTCGAATACAATTGAATACTTTCAGTCGGAGTTTTCATTCTGTGAATATATATAGATATCTTATGTGTGGACTAGGCCCACGTATTTAGACTAGGCGCAACCAACATGAAACAACGAAGCGTGTACCGAAACCGTCACTGGGGATAACGTAATTAAACATTGATAAACTAGTTGGTAGTGCAACTAAACTAAAACGCCTAGCGTTTCTGAGGACGTCTGAACTACCGTCTTAGCACTGTTTAAAAAAGAACGTAGTTAAGCGGGGTTACTCTTCAGCGCGGTCAAGTTCATCGCATGACTTCGACATGGGTGACCTACAGGCCGGGGGAAAGAAATACAAATTAGACGTTCATTAAGAGGCAAGGTCGTCGTTAAGAGGGCGCGTGGGAAGGTTACCTCTTGTTGGTTACGTCGCGGCGTGCTACATGCAGAACCACAGAACCGTTTCGGATTGATTTGAATACACTTATCGCCTCAGCATGAGACAAGCCCTGCAACGGAGTCCCGTTCACTGCCAAAATTTCGTCACCTAGTTTTCAAGCAGACGTCACAGTGTGAATCATTCATATGAATTTACAAAAAGGAGTAATATAAACGAATCAGTGGGTTAACCGCACACCTACCCAGGTGACCCGAGTAACTAACGGCTAATCGTATATTATCTATGAAGAGACACTGTACAGGAAAACTTGGTAAAGGTAATTATGAATTTTAGTCAAGTTAACGTGTTATTAGTCGTGGATTTTCAAACGCTTTTTAAGATAAGTGAAATAACGAAATAATGACTGGCTTTTTCAGAGTAAAATAATTGTGCATAATTATAGCTGGCGAAGGGCACGTTAAATACCTTCACGTAGGGTTCCTTCCTCCGCCGCCTGGCCATTGGAGAAGATGGTTTTGACGTAAATTCCGATGTTTCCTTTAGGCGAATCCTTGCCACCCACCACGCTGAAACCGAGGCTTTTTTTCCCGCTTCCCTTCTCGTACGTGATGGTGTAAATGAACAAGGACAGCGATTTGGGACGTTTCAGCAATTCTTCGTCTTTATCGTTCCTTCTCCTGCTGCTCATAACCTGCGCCGTGTGACGAGCTTCTTGCTCACGCTGCTTGTGAAAAACCGATCGTGACCGACGCCCTGGCTTTTTCAGCGGTAACGGCGTATCCTTGGGTCGTTCACCAGGGCTGTCGCACAAACGGGTTGGCGACGGGGAAGATACGCGGGGGGTCACCGACGGGCAAGGGGACGAAAGACCTGAGAAATCGCTCTCGTCGGGATCAATATTGGTTACCCTGGCAATGACGATGTCCACTTCACGCGGCGCATTTTGTAAGATTTCACGTGCCTCCTGAAGCGAGATACCGCGTAATCGGCGCCCGTTGACGTTGATGATCTCGTCGCCCACTACCAGTCTCCCGTCCCTTTAAAATGAATATAGATCCATATGTTTTAATCTTTTCTTCTCAGCCCAGTGAAAATCAATACTTTCAGCATGAAACCTACCTGTCTGCGACAGCTCCCGCCTCTATTTCTGCAATGACGTATCCCGTAGTTCCGGAATCCGGAGTGGGTTTCTTCTTAATGTAGATGCCCAGTTCTCCTTTGTCGCCTTTAATGAGTCTCAGCATCTTAAACTGACGATTAGGCTGGCGTTCTGAGGTACAGGATGTCATTGCTGCCGGCAGGGACGCTAGCTTAGGTGAAGGTGATTCGACACGGTAGCGAGGTGCATTACCATCGTCAAGTAAAACCATAATGGGGTCAACTTGTTTCAACAACTCTTTTCTGTCCAAAGACGACGACCTTTGGTAGGGATTCCTTCGAGTGTCGGACGGGACAGGGAGGTACCTGTTACGAGTTACAGGTATCGAGTATTCCGGTAGTTTGCCATTTGCGGTAGGTGTAGCAGCAGTCCTAGTTTCACAAGAATCGTTCTTCCGTCGGCAACTACAACACCTGTGTGGAGTCTGCCGCTTTTTTGGATGATCATCTCGTTCATCGAACGAGAGTTTCTGTTCATCAGTCTGGTTTCTGTCGGCCCAGGTGAAATTGTCTTCTGTTCGGACGGAAGGGCTCCGACTTCCGGACTCTGAATTGGTGAAAACTTCATCGTCAGTACTTTCTCCTTTCTTCTGATTGCCCATTGTGGTCGGCGCTGATTTACACGAGCCATTTCTGGCAGTGGAATCGCTTTCGTAGCCACTTTCTTCCGACCGATAATTAACCAAGGCACTTGTCTGTGCAGTATAGATCGGTAGAGCCGCTAACGAGAAACTTCGTTTCCGTTTCACTAGCTTGAATGTGCCGTTTTCGTTGACGTTGATAACGCTGCGGTAGCGCATTCTCTCAAGGGCCCTGTTTGACAAAGGACCGCTTTCTGCTAGGTTCTCGCAGCTGGAACTCGAGCATCCATCCTGTCCGCTTTTTTGCCGGCATCGAATGAAAGCATATGGGAAATTGTTTCGTTTCCCCGTGACGGAAATGTTTTCGAAACTGACCGACCTGCCGGCCATCAGTTTCTCCACTTGACCGACACTTTGAGGTCTCTGTTCAATTGGTCGGCAGTCATCATCGGCTGGGACTTTCTCCTCGGCGCTGGTTTCCTCACCAATGGTTAGTCGAGTCTTCTGCGTGGGGGTCTCAAACTCTTCGGCGTGGTGATGTTTGTTCGGTCGCATGAACAAATTTCTCAGGGATTCCACTCGACTGACGCGTCTCTTGGTCGCCGACTTATGCATTGACCAATGGCGCTTTTTTGACGAGTTAGCGGGTTTTGGTGGTTCGCTATTGCTGTCAAGGTCGATCTCGGTCTTGTGCGTCAGCGGTACGCTGGATTCTTCCGTGTCCTTCTTACTTTGGTTATCCCATTTACGACCAACTTTCTTACCCCATGTTGAAGGCCCTACAAGTAAAACGAAAGTAAAAAAAAAGAAAAGAAATAACGAAGATATTAGTCAGCCATGCGTTTTTCTAATGTAGCTATTCTGCTAGTGCTAAGTGACATAATTGATGGTTATGCACCACGGACACGACAGCTTACAAGACGGCAATAATTTCTCTTGCTCTTATAAAACATGACGGAAAAAATGAACACTGACACACACGTAACCCTAAAAAGGGAAACGGGGATGCGTCGTGGCACTCTTTCACCCTCTCCCAACCAAGCCAAGGACACTACCAGAATTATCGAACACAAGGGTCTTTTTGCAAGGAACTCTTTTGTTATCATTTCCCAAGGTTGAAAGTTCGTATTGTACCATTGTCAGAAGATGAATGTCCAAATGAGAAAGTTTCTAAAATTAAAAAAGCCACCGGTGTCGGGGGGAGGAGGGAGGACATGGAAGCAGCAGCACTCACCTTTTTTGCGACTCTTTGATGTTTCTGGCACCACAATGGCCGGTATGGCTTTTACGGTGCCACTGTTGTTATCAGCAGTCCAAGTAGGCTTTTGGCTCTCAACAGCTCCGGCGTCACTGTTTTGTGAAGCCGTCTTTCTCCGGAACAGCCTCATAATCTCCTAGAACACAAAAAATCATGCTGATGCAAGCCCTCGAGCTGATGGTTATGCAAATAACGCAGCAAAGTCTGGATCTATCGTTTGCATATGTGAGAAGTTCACTGGCAAATTATAGACACGCCGCTAGTCATGAAGAGAGCTCGGTTAATGCCAACATTGCGTGACTCTTTAGAAGTTTTGGACAAACCTTAAGGCGACTTTACAAGCGTTTTACTCCAGATCTGGCTCACGATATGTTTTTGTCTCACTCTTGATAAATACTTCCTGGGTCCGGGGAGTATAGAAGAAAGCGCTTCCTTCAGCACCCGTTTCGTTCAAATTCAATTTTTGTTATTAAGTACATTATTATCAAGTACTAAAGTACAATAATCTGGACAACACTTGACTTAAACACCGCGAGTCAGTTATCACAGCAATCGAGCTGACCGTTTGGAACTATTTGTCAGTGGTGGGAACACAAGCGAATCAGATACTTTGCTGTTAAAATCAAAACTTTAAAAAGAAATCACGCACTCGGGCTCTGAGAAACTTGTCTCTAGTGCAGGTCGTAAATCTGCACAAGCCCTTGTGGAAGCAAAAAAGCGTTCAGTTTTTTTTTTAAACATTTCCCCTGATGTTTTATGTGACTTCTCAATAGTGGAATCGGTCAGGGCTGCACAACGGTTCCTCGTCCGCGTAATGAAGAGTTTCCCGTATTCTTCGGAAACACGCGAGTCTATAGGTTACAGTTTCACAACGCTAGTGGGTCGCCGTGACGCTCGTGGCAATCCTATTATTTTCACCTACAGTTAGAACTGGAGACTTGAAGAAGGTACGTATAGAGCCAACGGTCTCTTGCGGTTATATTTCAACGTCAGATTCCCCAACTTTTCACCAAAAAAAAAGGAAAATTCCTATTTGACTATCAAAGACGATTGTTGCATTGTCATGTAAGTTCTTGTGTGCCAAGTGTTGTTTTCTTTCTCCTGACAATAAAGGAAGAGATTAGAAAAAGGTAAAAAGTTGAGGGCGTTTCAAAAGGTACAAGAAGAATGATCCAAGACCTAATGTGGGTCAAAATATGTTCATTTCTTTTTCGTTTCGATTCTTTGTTTGGTTTCGAGCGTACGTGAACCAAACGATGCCGCTTTAGTTAGAATGCAAATATCCGGTGCCCACGTTTGTTTAATTTCGGCAGTGAAAGTCTACAGCGTAACTTTGTTGATTTGCATTCTCTCACTGCTGGAGCATAGAGAGGTAACAAAGGTAACAAAAGATCAGAACTGCGAATCGAAATGATACTTGTTTTGACCGGAAATGCTAGTCGCTAGCAAAAACTAATTGAAAAGTGGCTCGTGGCGATGTAATTACACCTGAAAGGTGAACTTCTGGGTCTCTCCACGTCCTTCCTCGCACATCCAAATACCGACAATTCCAACGCTAACGGTTTCTGTAATTTCTATACCGTATTTTTCTCGTACTCAGTATTGTGATGGAAAACTTGAAGGAGTAAAAGTTATTTCAAGTCTTGGAAAATAACTGTTCTGGACATGTAACTTTCGCGTAGAAAATAATATATCTGCAAATAAAAGTACCTCTCTTTGAGTCCTGCCTCTCTTTTGTGGCTATGCAAATGAAGCACTGGGCAGTCTCATTTGCATTGATAAATTTATTGTAGTTTCTATTGTGTGTTGCGCTGATCACAAGCAGAGGGAAATTCCTACCGCACTCGGGGGACCGCCGTCTTTCAGTGCGGTAATCACAGGCGTAATCTGTCATCATCGCGTAGGCCATGCATACGTAAAACGGTCTGGAAATCTGACTACTATATGAAGGACTGTATGTACTGACCCCGATGCTTGAGAGAAAAAAAAAATTCGGACATTTTTGACCCAGAAATTGTTGGAACGAACAGAATAATTAGGATATTGCCCAGAGTCAGACTTGCTGTGTATTTTATGTAGGGGGCGGATGGGACGCGCATGGTTAAAGCTGTCGGGGAGTTTCTAATAATACAGACATACTGAGCTTCCGGTTGCATTATGTCGCTCTCGGACATCCATCAATAAAATTCAGTCAAAAAGGTTAGCAACCGACAAAACCATCGACTATACTATATACGCAACAAACTTGGAACTTAAATAAGTTCGCAACCAGTCAGATGCAAGTAATAGTGATAACGCTCTGAACCAATCAGCAGAGGCTCCATAGATACAGCAAAAGTTATCAAAGCTATAAGTAAAAATAAGCCAGGTAAAATCACTTACGTTTACTGTTGTTAATCACCGTAAAGAAGAACAACTTACAGCGATGCTGACTATTCAAAGGCAGTCCAACAACTCTTGTGGCTAACAGCTGTGTGATGGCAATAGTATACCTGGGGAAATTCCTCGGGTTCGGCCTGAAGCTAGCCAAGACTAAGCGCCGCTTTTAACAGGGTTTCTACGCACTATACTAGATGTAATGGCATGCGCGCGACTGTTTTTATACATGTCTTGAGAGTTTGAAAAAGTATTCAAGTGAAGACTTCATTTAGTCACACATTAATTGCACCTGCGCTACTATTTCAGCAACGTATTGTTGATTTTTAGGCTTACTTGGCAGATCAAAGATAAAAAATTTGTAAAATAAGTTTGGACAGTTCATTTTGACACTGTATGATTCAAAAGTTGTTTTACGTAGTACATTCCATATACCGGTATTATAGGTAATGTATTATAGGGGTACTGTATACAAGTCAGTACAGTCTAGACCCAAGAAAAGGGCTCCGAGTGGTAGGGGTTTATGGGTCTCTTTTTAATTTAGAGTCTTATTTTGGGAAAACCGATTTAAACGTAACTCTACTAAGTACTACGAATTCTGTATTCAGAATTTTTTTTTACTGTTATATCTTTGAAAAATTGGGTGCTGTAAGCGATCAACTTTTGCCCAGCAAGAACCCTTTTTTTTACTGTACGTGTATCAACACGTATGTGTAGCCCTATATCAGTACACATATGTATACATTACTTTACATAAAGCAGCATATGTCATTCTGTATGTGACATTATTGTGATGTATTGATAGACTGATACGTCAATTACACGACTAAGTATGAAATGGAGAAGTTATTACATCATTCGACATGATGAGGCGTTAGTGACGCAAAGTATACAGTGCACATCCAGTACTGTTATAATACATCAATTCGACGTGACCCGGTCGTTGATGATTACTACTGTCGGGCGAAATTACTGCTCTGTGACGTGTTCTAAGAATAGCAACGCGTTAGAACTAAAGGTGTTGATTATCTTCATCCCATACCTTCCGGCGGATACCGATACGTTTTGATATTACGAGATTCCTGCGTGTACTTTGAGCTAAGTACTGTACGTGCAGTAAAAGTAGGTTCATTCCATCACGGAAGGCCGTTGCAGAACAATGCAGCTAATTAATCGATGAAAATTGAATTTTCATTGCCGACTGCTGAGTTTTCCACATAGTGGGTCAGGTTTGGAATAGAAAGGCACCAGACTCCCCGTTGTTCTTAACAAGACCTATGACCTGGCCCAGGCGCGGTTCTTTCATCGGATTGTTCATTCAAATCCAATTACAATGAAGTCTGCCTTGGAGAATTACACAATTCAGTAAGGGCCGATCCTGTGAGAAAAACAATCGAATGTGGACAAACGGTGATTAGGTATTCCATATCATATAAGACGGAGAAGTGTTAATTAGACGTCTTATTTATAAGCCTGTCGATGTGCATCATGACGTCTAATAAAACTAACATATCATGGATTGCCAGTAAAAAGGTAGGTAGGTAGGAAAGTAGATAGATAGACAGATAGATTGATTGATTGATAGGCTGATAGATAGAAAGAGAGACAATGAGGTAGACAATTAGACAGACAGACCGGCAAATCTATATAGTAATGAAGACAGACAGATAGATAGACAGATAGATAGAAAGATCTATGTATAGACAGATAGATAGATAGATAGATAGATAGATAGATAGATAGATAAATAGACAGATAGATAAAGAGATAAAGATAAATGGGAACGGACGAGAAAAAATGTGATAGTTGGGAATTTTTTTTTAAGGTAAGCTAAGCTTTAAACATTTGATTTAATCGTTTGCTTACTATCTAATCATTAGTAAAAAGCGCGGTAAACGACTTATGAATACAATCTGGTTCATGCGTATGGATATCGTTGTTTGTTAAGGATCCCAAAAGTTACATTTATGTGCATGGGAAAATTGTCTCAAAATTCCTGACACTCGTCGCGTTCTACATATTCTGCGTGTCCAATACACCAACCACTTGTTGGTTCTTCAAGGGAGTGTCCGTGAGCGGCTAACTGTGAGAAAACATGTCCAGGGTTGATTATATTGTCGCTCTCGGTTGCCTAGTCCGTTGCAACGTATAAATCAAGATGTTACACAACAGAACAGTTAACGAACAGAGCCCAAATATAAAGAATGAAGGGAAAGCGGCCGGCTGTGTCGGAAATATGTGTAACCCCAAGGCAGTCGTGCTATTCAAATTGGGCCCAAAAATAATCAGATTATGAATCATTTTCATGTATGCCATTAGTAAGGTACTTGCGTAAGCTAAATATTACTTGAATAAAGCTAGAAAGATACCGAATAAAAGGTTCGGATCTGGTAGTGTTTGTTTTATCACCCAAACGATAATTATTCGTTGATAGGAAATGATCTACTACTGCAAACCGTCGTTTTCGTTCAACATAGTATTACATTTAGTATGACAATAATTAGTAATAGTACGTTTTCTCTATAGAGAATCGATATAACCAGTTAAGTGTTGCTTTATGATTTACAGTGTAAACTATACAAAACAAAATAGCGTGCTGATTACAATCTATAAAGTTATGCGACTGAGACACTTTAATTTTACAGTCGTATCACGTTTGGCTTGGTAGGAATTCTTGTTCTGGGTTTTGAGTAAATACTCTGTTCGTTTTCTTTGGTCGCTAGATGGCGTTACTAATCACTACTCACACCAGTCAGCGGTATCTGGGTATTACTCGCATGAATCTAAACTAACTGGAAAACGCGCCAGAGTCAAATGTCATCGGATTTGAAGAGCTGTTTGTCAAACTTTAGTCAAAAACGTTACTGCAGTAAAAAGACTCTTGTTAACGCTGATTCTGATATCCACATGCTGTGCTTTTGACAATTTACACAAACCAAGTGATATAGTTTGATGTTTAATTATCCGAATTGAATTAGACGACATTACATTTTTAGGACACTTTAGCAAGACATGTGCGCACTATGACTATGCTATTGCAACCGATCATCTTTCGTCTTCGACGTAACTTGTTCCCGGTGACGACTTCTGTGCACCAATATTATTTTGGCGTCCATGGTTCGTAAAATCTCGATCCAACGGAAACTTTGATGGAACTCCAGCGTATCTGTTTACAACTGCAGCAGCTTCGTTTTTTGCGTACATATAACACCCTGTTTACACAACAGAGCGATGCAAGTGTTACTATACTTTAGAGGTTAAATCTTTAAGTATTTTTTGTGATTACGTTAATTATTTAACTTCTTATTAGTATTGCTACAAGTAGCAAGATTATTCTAACCGTGATGCCCATTCATATTTTTAGCAAATGAACCTGGAATTCACACTGAGTATAAGGGTTTAAGTCATGAAATCAATTAACTACATCAAGAACGATCACAGATGTGTTAACATCATGCGTGCTCTCCACACTGCTTCAAAAAAGGTATGTAGACCCAATCAGCGGAGTCACTTTCATAGCTCGCGGGTTATCAGGTACAACATGTAGGTCTCGTTTTCTTCATGGTTCTTCTTTTAGGCCAGTAGTACGCAATAGCAAATTCATTCCATATAATTATACTGGGTATTTATCTTTAAAATAGGTTCACTAGGGCAGATTCGCTTGACTTTCAGCGATTTCATGTTTATCTAACCTAACTCGGGTATAAGTATTTAAACTGTATAGTTTATATCTTAAGGGTTCGACTCGTGGTACAGTTATTACAAGTACAATAACGCAACCGAAACCAGAACAGTTGCAACTGTTCAAGTGTTTTACCTATTACTACTCGAAGAATTCAGTTTCTCAAGCTACGCAGATTCTGTAAGTTCGGTGAATATAAACCAAAGTTATACGAGTTGTCGCTAATGGTTTTATTCGATTAAAAGTTAGCTCCTTAGCAGACCAGAACGTGAGCCAATTAGGCCATGATGACAGCCAACTGAGTGACGAATCCCCTTGCGTTTCATGTTGAGCCTGGAGTTGACGGTAACTTGCTTCTGCAGCTCAGCAGTATGGTGGGTTCGGCAGCAGCAACACTGAGGAACCCGCTCGACCAGATTACTGGATTCAAGTCTCTACAGTATACTGACGCGGCTGCCAGCTGGGAGTAACATCTAAAATACTTGCAATAACAAGAAAACTGAAAAACAGAGAATTGGCTAAACCTGTTTAATCCGATCTGTCGTGCTGCCTTAGCTGATGTAATAGTCAACAAAGCCGATTAGATCATTAAAGACTCACCCATTTTGCATAGCAACGCACATATTTGTCTTCAGAAAGCTGCCAAACAGGGACTAATCTAACTCTGGAAACTGTACGACTCAAACTTGAACTGACCTTTGGATTTACTTAACGTCTTCAACGCTACTTTATGAATAAATCTGTTTCATTAATCAGTGAAGTAAGAATGAAATAGGTCAAAACTTTTACTTGATCAGAAATGTATTGCAATCGGCTTCGTCAAGGAGACTGTCGACAATAAAGCCCCGTTTCCCAAGAGCTAACAAGTGACCCCAACTAGAAAAGACCGTGTCCATCGTATGAATGAGAAGAGCAAGTTTCACTCTAGCTTAAGACTTCGAGGAGCGTCTTCAGCATAAGCCCGTTGCAACATATAAACAGGATAAGCGCCACTTATACGTGCTGGCTGCTGTTGAATTCAGTCGCGATTCTTGTTTACAGTTCCAGCTTCCTAAGCATAAAGATGCATAAAAATTGAATTGCTGGATGGGCACAAGCTTACTGCAGGAGGCTTCGTGCAATCCAAGACCAACCAGCCCGTAGTGGGAGTCCGTCTGTTTACATGCGCCAGCAGCATGATTGCTGCATGCTGCCGAGTGCTTACGTAGTACTCTTACCAAAAAGCGTTTTTCGGGGACCGCAAGATCGCGTTGACGGGTTATTTGCAAAATATGCGGTTGTTGTTCTACATAAGGTTAATGGTTTCAAAAAGGTGTTGGAACTACCTGATTATACTAATTACTGCTTGGTTTGTGTAGAGATTCAGTAGCTTTTTGCATGATTTGTATTCAGTATATTACGTAATCTACTGACTTCAAGAACAGACTTATTTGATGTTTGACTTCTGAGGCCAGGAGTATCATAAATTATTGACTATTGTTATGACTGTAATTGAATTATAA
Source organism: Leptestheria dahalacensis (assembly GCA_022114935.1). Lineage (NCBI taxonomy): Eukaryota > Metazoa > Arthropoda > Branchiopoda > Diplostraca > Leptestheriidae > Leptestheria > Leptestheria dahalacensis. The sequence continues at coordinate 23,694 of JAIQCU010000827.1, forward strand.
ACATCCTTATGACATAGCCGTATACACTACTTCATGTTCATAGACCAATGACGTATCTGAAGTATTCTTACTGAAGAATCTGACATTGGACAGCTTAGAGAAAGAAATCCTATTTACCAAATGCCGTTATTGATCGACCAATAAAATGTTTGACGAAATTCAGGTTAATTAGCAAAATGGGAAGATAGTCGTGCAAAACAGGTTAAGAGGCTTATATGAATTAGTTTTCCCCCGTTTGTACCACTAAAATTATTAGCCTATCAAATAGCCGAGGAAGTTTTTTATTCAGTTTCGAAGGCATTTGGTAAACTGTTGCTATTTTCAATATCTGTCGCTAGATGGCGCTAAAATCAAGCTGATCAGCTGGTACTGGCGATCATCCATCTTGCTTGTTATGACAGGTTTGAAGTTCATTCCTTTACCTCCTTTACATTACAGTTAAATTATATTCTTGTACATTTGAAGCCGTAAGATTTTCATTAAATAAAACAGTGCCCTGCCTCGAGTACGGTAGTCTAAGTTAGCTAGTCTATATCGTTCGCTTATCAGCTAGACTTGGAGAGTTGCAGTGGTTGGAACTGGTGCTGGTAGAATGTTTTGTTTAGTTGTTTTGTCGACATTCTTTCTTATCCTAGAACTGAGTCATAAAATATTTTATACTTCCAGGTCACACGGAGACATAGAATAGGATATGGGCTCCGCGAGGACCTAGGCATCGTCAGATCCCGCGACTTGTCGGTGAAGGACAGCAGAATCAGGGAGTAGGAAGGAGCGTCAACTTCATTTGAGCCTTTTGTCCCCATGCGTGCAGCCAAAAGACGAAACGTTAAGAACATGACTGTGCACAGTAGCGCCCAACTAGCGGCAACTCTGGAACTATTTTCAATTATTTGCACAAAGACTGTATTCAGTATTTGGCGGGAAATGGTGCTGTGATGTACTAGTTTCTCTCTTGTCGGCATTCATTTTTTAGGTAAGTTAATATTTTTTCTATTAAAGTACTTTATTCAACAGCCTTACACTGTGTTTACTAGCTTCAGCTGTATTTTAATTAAATAAACCGTTTCTTCACATTGAAGATGTTTATGTTTAATTCTGGTTAAATTATTTTTTTGAGAAATCCGTCCATCGTAAGAAGGCTCAATTTATACCAATATATAATTTATATCAATATATAATAGCCTATCAGACAACGTTGTCTTCTACTTGTCGGGCTACCTCCTAAGCAAGCGCCCGTGGATTAAGTGTGATGATTGCAAGAAAGGGTTACTAGTCGAAAAGGAAGCACTGCCAGAAACTACGAGTGCCAAATACCTGACTAGTCTTAAGAACCGGGGGGGTTTAAAATTTGCCAGTAACAGTATTTTTTCTCTCATAAAAGTCGTCGAGTCTTTCATTGAGCAGTTTTGCTCAAGCGGTAACATTTTCGACAAAAACTCGTTTTTCAACATTGTCGCAGCTATCGCTGAAGATAACTTGCTTCCTGCCGTGGGTTGTGAGTTGCACAATGAAAAGTTGGGGCCAACTGTAATTTATGAATATCTCGTCCTCCGCTTCAGGTTTATTACAAAAATGCGGAAGCGTCAGTTAAACGACAGTGTGAAAGCTAAAATACATAGTAACAAGAAACAATAAAAAATGATGTGATGTACGGAATGTCATACGTGAAAAGTGCTTAAATACAGAAGGAAATTTGTTGCTTGGTTTAATTACTGTTATTATCCTGCTTTGAATTAACCTGAAAAATGAATATAAATAATGTAACATATAAAGATGTGAAAATAAAATTCCTAGTAAATTATATACCAGCAGTGGATGTTAATAAGTACATTAAAAAATAAAACGCTCCATAAGATTGCACGTCTAGGCTATGGCTTTCTTTGCGAACTTAACATGACTGCGCACAGTGGCGCTTCCCAAGCGGCAGCTATTGGAACTATGGCGCTGGCTGCACGCATGGGGACAACTTTGGCGGCCTGGGCCCATTAAGTTGACGCTCCTTCCTACTCCCTGGCAGAATATCTGGACACAGGCACTGCTGACCTGGGACATTTGAGGTTGACACCATCATCACTAATATTAAGCTGTAGTTACTGTATATGTAATTACAGAACCCCGTCTTCCCGCAGAGTTTTTACGAGTAGCGGGTAAGACGTTGTACGTACTTGTCATTCGTCTACTTCGTAAATCAGTTTATTTAATCCTTTTCACATCTGTAGTTAGACAGAAGAATTCATACCTTAAATTACTTGGATTTCTATATAAGCTGTAATTAATTAAAAATATGTAGAATTGATACGGCATATTCGAACTTGATTCAGCCTACGGCTTACCCTGATATTTATTTTATTTTATATTATTATATATATTTGTATTCAAGAAACAAAGCAGTAACAGGAGGTCTTTTAGCGTTATTTATTTAGGTTTCTGATTTTTAGTTTAGCTTAATTTCCGCGTAATGTAGTAGTTTAGCCAGTAGTTAGCCACGGAATTTTACTAAACGTAGACTGACGCTTCTTTCCCGTTGTTTTTTCCCTCTCTTTAAGGCCTTGGACGAGCTGGGGAACCGCAGCCTTTGAAGCCTTGAAGATTTCTTTTCTGTTTGGTTTGGTGGTTGGATGTCTGATGGTTTTACATTGAAGTATTGGTACTTGACATTCATTTTTTGAGTGAAAAAAATACACATTTAGTTAATGACACTCAACGTACCCGAAATAGAAGATAAATTTGTATTAGCACCCGAGGGCTAGTTGACGTAAATACATTTTTTTATTTTTTTTCTGGCGGAAAATAAAAGTGAGCTGCCGATTTTACCCATCTGCTGCGGAACTGCTGGTGTCACGGTGTCGGTGGTTCGAGTTTTAGAGGTTGCCAGTGAAGGCGCAAGAAAGCAAGCCGGCCACCGTGACTCGAACCGGGCTCCTCGGGACTCACCGTCGTGCTCATCCAGTCGACCTCCTTGACCATCACACCAGCAGGGCAGCTCGAGAGGCCTTCAAAAATTCTCCTACTGCTTTTTCACTTCCCATCTCGGGTTTTTAATAAATTAATTGGTAAATGGTTCCTAATTTAACCGCTAGATGGCGTAGTCCAAAAAGCGTAATGCGGAACAGTTTCAGACTGATAGTTAATACGGCTAAAAAAGGTTAAAGTTCAATCAGAGAAGCGTTTGGTGTTTTTATATTTTTGAATTTGAATTATATTCGTACACCGTTATTTGGTTTTACTAGAGCAAATGTGTTGAATTTGAAATATAATGTTGATTTCAATTTGTTTGTGGTTTCACTTTGACAGTATATTACTGATGTTTAAGGACATTTACTCTGATATAAATAAAATTCAAATAATGATTGGCAACTGATGAATGACACGGTTTAATGTGAACATCGCAACGACACGATACGTACTGACAACTTTATTTTTAACTATGGAGGAAGGAACACACGAATGATGACTTAAAACAGAAGAATATCCATATTTTGGCTTTGAATACTTAGATGCCTCTATGCAAGTTGTTGCTATTGACCACATCAAGCGACTGATGGGGAAAATGAATTACAAGACTAACTCCTAGAATTCTAGTAAAATTAAAATATCAGTGAGACACTGTGCACAATAATTGCTAAATTCTGCATGCTTCTAGGGGATACATCAGTGTTTAACACAGAATAGAAACTCATCATATTCCACAACGCGTCACCAGCAGTATTTTCCGTACCATCCCAGCAAGGCCTTTTATAAGACTGGGACCACGACTTGCTGTTAACCAATCTAAACTTTTATAACACCCCGTGCGTCAGCATTCGTGCATATCCCGATATTTGAGGACTTTGTATTATCACCCGGGGGAATCTCATCACTGCTCCGGGCATGCTCATCACTGCTCCGGGAACCTGGAGTAGTGATGAGGAGAGTTTTCTTATGGGACTTGATGTGCTCATCATTTCTCCGGGTCGCATGAATTTTGAAAATGCCAAAGGTCGAAAAGAATTAATATACCAGGCAGAAACGAATTCTTTAATTTTTTCTCGTCACGGGGATGCAAAAATTATGATATTCAAGCGTGTATATAACGCAAAGAAATAATTGTGAAATTCAANGGAGCAGTGATGAGATTACCCCGGGTGATTATTAAACGACAGTGACCAACCAGCATCACTGATTTGTAACAAGAAAAGACGACGTACGCATACACTTGCATTACAAAATTAGCAATACAAAACGTGAACCAAAAAATTGCTGATGAAGACAAAAGGCACAAACAGGCTCGAATATCTAATTTGCATATGTGGTCAACGTTTCAGTCATCTGTCACCACCTCACTCAACTGTCGGCAAGTTTAGCTCAGTGATTCACTTGAATGCTTACCTTACGATTCGTACTAAGGTAAAACACACTCTTTGTTTTAATTTGACAGTAAATCTCAATTAAATATGATGTAGTTACGGTTGTGGTCATACAGTTTGCTGGGATCTCTTCACTTCCTTTGTTGACAATGTTGACAGCTGAAATTCGTCTGCAAACTCCGCCACGCCATCTACCGGAGGAAGCTTGAACTAATTCGGTTTAGTGTTTTTCAGGCTTAATTTTTAGGCTTTAATTTTCATTAAAACTACTGAATGATACAACTGCACTTGCGATTACATTAATTATATCACAAAGTGAAACTTTAACAGTTATACCAAAGAATCAGCCTTTCTAAGACTGAGACCACAATCCGTTTTTTTTTATTCAAATAGTATATTTGTAATTCAGTGGCTACATGTTATGCTACATACAGAATTTTAAGATGTGATTGTTAGCTAATACGACTTGTATATTGCACGTGCATTTTTTTGGGAAAGGTATATTTCGATCCGTATAGCAGAACTTGGAGAAGCTATCAGAATACGTCTTCGGCGATGGTGTCATCAACAGTGACACGCTGCACTTCTCCTGAATCTGCAAACGAAAATGATGTTCAGTTAACAAAACTATAACGAAATAGTAGGTTATGAATCAGACGATCAGAAAAATGTATTAAAATTAAATGTGCTGAAATAACTGGAGAAAAGACCCAAGAGAAAAGAACTCAAAAAGCTTCGTCTGAGACCTGGAGACCCTGATCACAAGATCTGCGTTGACCGCACGAACGATGAACACTCGCTCTGGTCATCTCAAATGTAGGCCCTGGCAGACAAGAAACAGTCCTGAATTTCAAGTTCGTGGTTAAGTAACAAACAAGGTCGGAACCTGGAGCAAACGTGCTTAGCGAAATTAGGGCTTACAGTGCAGAAACTTACAATCTGGAAGTCAATACAAAACAGTAAATACTTTAATTGTCTCCATTGCTTAACAGCATGAAGACCTATTGTTCACTTTTTTCCACTCCACGTTTTTTTTTCTTTTTTTCCCCCGTTTTTCTTCCCACCTTTTCGAATTCCCTCTCTGTTTCTATGTTAAATCGTTGTCCTATCTCTTAACATGGGAGCCAGAGAAGTCCGGGCATGCTTCGCCCTCTTTTCCACTGCGGGCGATTCAACCCGCTATCTCGCCCCACCAACTCGCCCCACCATCTCGCCCCACCAACTCGCCCTTGCCAATTCGCCCTTGACAACTCGCCCCACCAACTCGCCCCACCAACACGCCCCACCAACTCGCCCCACCAACTCGCCCCACCAACTCGCCCCATCAACTCGCCCCACCATCTCGCCCCGCCATGTGACGTACATTAGTCGATTCGACGTTTCGCGCTCTTTTCAACTGCGTACCAATCCTATGCGTACTTATGAGTCACATGAGTCGTTTCGACTTTTGACGCTCTTTTCAACTGCGGTCGACTCAACTGCGTACCCACGTGTCGTACATGAGTCGACCCTACATTTCGCCCTCTTTTCAGTTGCAAATTTTCCAGCTATTAAATAATTTTAGAGTCATCTTCATTCGATTGCTACTCACAAACACACATAGCAAATAAAAAGGACAATTCATTCACTGAACATTATTTAAACGGGATCTAAAGTACGGCAGACAAAGCCAGATTACCTAAAACTAAGTACTGTGAGAGTTTCAAATCACGAACCCAAAAACTGAATTAAATTATAGCTACGTAAGTACTGTACTGTGGTGCAGAAAAGAAAGCAATGGAGACAAACTATTCCTCGGTGAGGGTAGTACTATGTTTATATTATTTTTCACTTCCTCTGTTTTTACTGAGTATCACGCTATGCAGTATTCCATGATATACTACCATTAGTATAGTTACGTCCTGTAGTCGCAAAGCTTCAAGTGCGTCATGCCCAGTGAAATACATTAACAGTCTGCAATGTTCACCGTTAATAGTAGTAATGCCGCATACAACGACATTAAAATTTCATATAATACGTAGCAGTAGAGTCATGAAGTAGAGTTACATTGATACAAATGAGCAGTCCAGGCCCTGCTTTTTATTTGCGCTAGCTTTCCAAACTTGTCCTAAACTGTTTATTTCACATTATAAAAATGCTAGCATAACAGTTACTAAAATACGACAGCTGCTAGGCGTTTTTTGTTTTTAGAAATAAGTTGTTGTATTGCTCATTGGGTAATCGGAGCTGCATTTACAAGTCATGAATTTAGCATAAAGCAGAAAACAATAGCTTACTGACAACACAGCATGGGCAGATCAGCAATTATATTACTTAGTGACTCTGTATGCCATTTACGCGTGTCAAATATTAAGCTAGATGCAAGGCTATTTAGTGACGTATCGACCGCTTAGTGCCAAAAGTACGAATCGGCAATAGTCGTAAGCCTGTTCAGTGTCGCTTTATTAACAAATAATACGCGTGTAATGTACGTTTAAGATACTAAGGTATCACAAGTCAATCGCATTCGAAATAGTCAGTGTCAACCAAAAACGCTGTATAAAAAGTTGAATTCCCCGCAAAAACAACTGGCGATCCAAACAGCCTGGTGTGAAGGGCGCAGGAATCGACGTGCGTACTGTTGTGAAACACTGAATTGTTCACGAGCCACATAGGACGGCACCTCGAGACAAGGGGCTGCAGCAGAGGGGCATTCGAAAGGGGTACTGAAAAACCGTTGCCGGGGCCTGCGATCAAGTACTGCAAGCTCAACGATGCATTCGCCGCCAACGAGAAGTTTTCATAAAAGTACTGAAATGTTGAAGACGAGGCCACTGTCTTCACCAGTAGCTTGCTCTGACGTGCTAGCACTTTGCCGGCTAGTTCCATTTGCTCCGGCAGGCGCTTTAGGAATTCACTAAAATTGTAAGGATTTTGCCTGTTCCACCAGTAGGCACTGCCGTAAAGTCCACTGGTGAACCACATGGTGTACGGTCCTTGGCAGTGTGCAGTTAAATTTCTCCCTTGAGCAAAACATGGTGAAAACGGGAGAAAACTACTATTGCTGATACCTGTAAATAGGACGTATGAAACACGGTTTGTCGTCCTATACTTCAGAAGTGTTATATTCTTTAGGCGATATTGTAGTAAATTATTGTTGCGCCAGGCGCCGTCTACTTTGTACCCTAAAGCGTTGTTCTTAAGTACTAGCATGCAATACAGTAGAGCTCCTCTTAACAGTATACTTGGGAACGAGGTACAGTCTTGGACAAAAAATAGGGTCCTCTGCAGGAAGTAGATCTAAACTGTTTTGAACATTTTGAAATAGTTTTCTGTCAAACTACCAATCAAAACTAGTGAGATACGTTTGTCGTGAACGTGTCTGGACATGTTCATAGGCAGTATTGTGATACTTGGTTAAGAAATCAAATAATAACTCGCAGTTTTGAATCCTTTAGAGAACCCCTTTTTTATGTCCAAGACTGTACTATACTCACTCATACTGGAGCCAGGGTCGTAGTAGTACGATTTGCAAGATGCCCTAAGACTGCAATTGCGTCCATAGTAGCCTATTTTACCACACTGGGAGCAGTTTCCTTTGATTTGCCAGTCCTTTAACTCGGCGCAGGGAGTTCTAGCTCTGGCGTGTGAAGATGGGTTGCACTCCCAGATGCGTCCATCCATGATTTCGCTACTTCCATTGACTAAGGTAGCCACAGGGCAAGCATAGCAAAGACTAGTACTGAGCAGCTCACAGATGAACGAGTTGCTACTGGTCCAGTACGTTTGAAAGACCTTACACTGCCCATTCAGTAGGACGCACTTTCTCCGGCACTGGGCATCGAAGATGGCGCGTGTAATACTGCTTCTGTCTGAATTATCAATGGAAGCTTATTATTAATGAATTCAAATCGACCACATATTGTACCTTCTACTCTCGCGGTTATCATGGGGCTTTTGAACAGAACATTCTCTGCCGGGACGTGAACTGTTTTGCCAATGTAGGTTGGATGAGTTACGAAGTACAAGGAAGTTGCAGTTCCAAATTCAGGTGAAGTTGAAAGAAGTAGGATCGCGAAAATCAGGAACTCCCATCGTATCATTATATTAAGAGGCATGGTGTGGTTGAGATAGCTGAACAATGCGAAACTGTACCAAAACAGGGCGAGGTATTTGTACTACCGCGGTTACAAGCGGTAGCCCTTGGCAACGATGTAAATGTTTGCAGCGTTAAACATTGCAAGATTAATGCTAATAGCTGTATTTAATGAACTTGCCTTTTCTTTTCCGCAATGGTATTCTAATAGCTCGAATAACCGCGTACTTACTGTGCATCTCCTACCATTTCTTCAATGAAAGCATTCGTAGGAGGGTCCTATACGCTCGTTACCATACTACCCAATTCCCTACAGTGATTACGTTTATTGCAAAATCACATGGCCTTCCGTGACCAAGGTGCACACACGTGGATCAACTTTTGGCATACTCAAGGTTAGTAAGGAACTAGGTCACTCTTTCCGTGGCCAACCCTTAAAAATGCTTTATAACTACGGAGTATTCGTTTCGTTGCCGTCATGATTTGCTATAAACCTCAGTTTTCCCAAAACGTCATTAAAAATTTGAGTTCTTGTCAAAGTTGTTGGTCTCCCATTACGGGGCTTTTCCTACTTCTGCAATCGAACGCGTTTGATCCTCTTAGATAAAATGGCAAAAAAGTTTTAGGTTACGTTTTTCTAAGGTATGGGAGCTAATAGAGTGAGAGACACATTCATCGCCTTTTTAAATAAACTGCGCACTTTCGTCACTCTCCACTCAATCCTCCCCTTGGTTGAATAGATAGTGATCCAAAAATGCCGCTAGTTACTTACGTCACGTGAAAAAGTTATCACTCTTCTCGAATATTCTGATTTCCTGCTGACGACAACAGTAATTCACTCAGCCGTTAATGTTTGGCCAGCACTTGGAACCTGAAGGGCAACAGACGAGTATTCGGGCTTACCAGCGATACTTTGACCGTCTCAGGTACCCCTCGAAAGACTTGCAGGGTAAACTAGATACTGGGTTACAACATGTTCTGCCATCGATTGTTATAAACTTTGAAAACTACAGATGATATCGGATTCATCATTCTTCGTGTGTGTCAGCGAGTCAATCAAGTACCACCCGTACTACAATTAGCAAGTGTATGCTTATTTCTCACTTATGCAACAAATCCGTTTTCCATCGGTTTTTAGTTATGGTTGGCCAAGTATTGTCAAAATTAGAAGGATTACCAAAATATACATTTTTCTGTAAAACGTTCAAAACAAGAACACAAACATAGTACTACCCTCACCGAGGAATAGTTTGTCTCCATTGCTTTCTTTTCTGCACCACAGTA
>JAIQCU010000828.1:0-33105 GCA_022114935.1 Leptestheria dahalacensis
GGTAGGTAGGTAGGTAGGTAGGTAGATAGATAGACAGGTAGATAGATAGATAGATAGATAGATGGATAGATAGATATATAGATAGATAGATACCGTATTGCTGTTTTCGCGGGTACTACGCCGTTGCTATACACACACAGTTGCGGAAATCCGGACCAATTTCACGCCATTGTTGACCACTTATCACCCGATTCGTGTCATTATTGAAACGTTTAACGTTTAGCAAGTCTATATTGAATAAAGAACGATTGAATGAGCTATATAATGAATCTATAAGAGCAGCGCGGGAATCGTGAAATCGTCACACAGGATGTTCCAGTCCTCGTCTTTTGTTCTAACAGCGGCAGCGGACCAGAACCACAGCGGTTTTTTGAAAATGAAATTTAAAAAATCAAGGCTGTCTTTAACTCACTTTTTGGGGTAAAAAATTTAAACACAGACGTACTTACTATTGTAGGTATCAGGATTGTACAGCCTTTTCACTATAATATGATTCTAGAAGTACCATTCAATTCAGTATTCTGATTCTTACGTTGAATTATTATAAAAAAAAGATTGGAAATTCAGATTCAGACGTCAGTTTGAAAGGTTCAAAAGGACGCTCGTGCTTTATTTCTATTTTGCTGTGACATTTCAACAAACGAAACTCAAATAAGGCACGCACACTTCATATGTTTAATTTAGATCTGGTTAAAGTTAAATTCAGCGCGATCTGATTGTTTAATATTTTCTATAAGAAGTGGAGTTAGCGTTCATGAAGAAATCGGTGTGCTGGATCCCAAACGACGAGATCACCACGTTGACGACGGATATAACGAATATAAAGACCAGCGACACGTCGTTGATTATATCGGCAGCCCTGTGGTGTTGCTCTTTATTGATATCCAGGCCCCCGATGACGAGAAAAAGAATGCCAACAATCACCTGAGATACAAAGTAAAAGTGTATTGTTTTCCCACGGTTCTCGAACAGTGATCAACGATTTCTGTTGTTGACGTGTTGTTAGATCTTTAAACGGAACGGTACAATAACGGGTTTAGATATTGTTATCGAATTTGACATCAGCAGTGAAAGGCATTTTGAGAGTGTCCACCACCAGAATGCCCATGGACAGGGCAACAGAGAAGAGATTCAGTCCATCTGCGTATCGATGAGACCGGTAGTGGTTAAAACGATTGCGACGCAGTCTCACGGAACCCAACAGCAATAATGTGACACTCAGTGAAGCCTGAAAATCAACCGGTTCCAAAAAACATTCAATACAGACGTCTTCATTTCCTATCTCTAAGTCACTAACCAGCTCTTTCACATTTCTTGGAAATAAACTTGCATCGTGTACGCTTCAAACAATAAACAGTAAACAAACATACACGATTTTGTAAATAGTTCACAATCTGGCCGCTAGATGGCGTAAAAACAGATCATGTTCCTGCTTTGAAAAAATATTATTGGGGGGTTAATTTATAATGGAATAATAACAAATTCGTTAAGTTTGTCCTCTTCAGTCGGATTATTTATGTGAATTGAAAAAGACTTGTAGTTCACATTTTAATTACAAGATTGAATGACGTAAACATTTCAGTGCCGGCAGATGGCGATGTAATAACAAACAAACAACAGCAAGCTCGTTAACAACTGGAATCTCTTGTCTTCTTCACTAACAATAATTAAGAAAACTAGGTTTTCCAGGTTTAACCGCACCTCAGTTACTGACCCTACTGTTTAAAGTTTTACGAGACTGGTTGATTTTTAACTCGTTTCTTTTAGACGCTCTCTTTTCTGCCTTGGGAACAGAACAAGAAGTAAACTGGGATATTTGCTCACAACACTTGCAGATGTATTCACAAAGAATCTCTGTGGTAAAAGAAAAATCCGTACAGGTATAAGAAAGTCAATGTCTCTCTCTATATGATAACTTTTTTTCTAATTCAAATGTTAACGGGGTTTTGTTTAGAGTAGCGATCCCACGATAGGGTCAAAGGCACTGAGGAGAACATTCAGCACGGTTATGACGAACACACAGGCCAGGTTGAAGTAGTTGATGGCGGTGGCTGATGTCCGATAACCCTCCAAGTGGAGCCGGCAGTCGCTCATCAGATTTAAAGTCAGCGCCAAAACACCCACGACTATCTGGACGCAAATCAACATACGGGGTGCTAGCTTCACACAATCATAATTTATATCAAACTGTATTTGTTAAACGTTGATTCATGGATCTTTATGTTGAGCAATCCAACTTTTGAAGATTTGATTATAGTCAAGTTAATTAACTAAAATATGAGGTTACTTAAACTGGAATGTATTGCACTGAATTTCGAGGTCCAGTAACCCTTCGTTCGTGATAGCAAGATTAAACGGATTTTTGGGATTGCAGTTTCCGCTGCTGCTCCATGAAGGTACCACGCAAGATACTTTGCTTACCACGCTTGAACTGGACCCTGTCCTTGTGCATTCTCGGCTATTGGCCTTCGTTGTTATAGCTACAAACCAAGCGCGCCCTTTTTTCAACTCATTGATTGCAGTAATAAGCCGATGATTACTGAAGGTCACGTGATCAATTTAACCTCAATTCAAATCGTTCCGTGGTTTTTACTTTCACCTTTACATGGAAGTTTATCGTTTAGTTCACTTGATCGAGTTTGCCTTTTCAGTTTACTTTAAACTTTACTCGTTAGTGTTTAGTTTAAGAGAGTTGGCGAATTTACCTGTAAAACTATCGACGCGGAAATCAAGGCGATCATGATGTGGTAAAATTCATGGCGCTGCCCGAGCTGCAGAACGTACTTGAGTTGGGAAGCGTTAGCCGTTAGTAGAGCAATGTCCAGCATACCCTGGGCGATTGTCTTTTTAGTCGCATACTTGTTGGCGTCCAGTGTTTTCCCCTGGTTTATCATTTTTAAAAAATCAGTTAAAGTTAATCAATTGTAAACAGAAGAGTTTTAAAATGTTATATTGAATTCAAACTTCAAAGGTAAAGTTGGTTAAACCCTGGTTACCGGATCTTCATAAGGATAAACAGCAGCCATTGTTCCGTGTCCGTTTCTGCTACTTTTCCACTCAAGTGCAAAGTAACGGAACTCTGGCCGACTCTCTTAGTCGCAACGCGCATGGTGTCGGTGCCGTTGCCATGACAGCACCGTAAACATTAGGTAAATAAGAGAAGGTGAAACGGGAAATCAATAAAATATTCACGGCCTTCATTCACTAACTACCTATTAAAACGTCTTTTTAATTATCTATCCAGCCATATTTGTCTCTCGTTCTATTTGTCCATGTATTCGTCTAATTAACCATACATCTATCTGCCTGCATGTCTATCTACGTATCTATGTCTATCTGTGTATCTATGCACATCTATGTGTCTATCCATCTATCTATTTATACATGTATCTGTCTATCTATCTAACTACCTATCTATCTATCTGTCTATCCATGTCTCTACTGTTTATCCACCTAATTTATCTATCTATCCGTCTATTTTTTATCTATTCATCCATCTGTCTATCTATCTGTCTGTCCATCTATCTACCTGATCAATCTATCCATCCATCTTTCCATTTATCTGTCTACCTATCTATCTATCCGTCTGCCTACCTACTATCTATCTATCTATTTATCTACCTATCTATCTTATAATGGCCTTCAAAACTATGCCAAGGTTTGTAACACACAGTTCCGCTTAAACTCGACTGCAGCCTGAATGAAAGGATAGCCTGCTAAAAACTTACCACGCTTGTCGTATCCACAGGTAGCGAATTGCGATTGTCCATTTCGTACTCGGTCCTGGAACGATGGTGTACTCCGTTGGTGGCAGACATTTTATCTTATCGCTGGGCGTATTTCGGTGCGGGTTTCGCCTTACTCTGTTTTCCGACTCGGCAGGGAAATTGAATGGCCCGAGTGTTTGCTGCAGCACGTTCGCCACTGAAATGAGAATAACACTTGTGCTCTGCCCAGTCTAAAATGCAGTGAGGAGCCGTTGTCACAAAAAGGGAATATGGGTCACTAGTTACTACTGCAGCGCCGTTTCTCGAAAGTGCCTTAATAGCAATAAATAAAACCATTACAAAAGAAGCACAGTGATTGGTTGATAAATTAAGGTTTGAATGAATATCCAAATTTAATTTTCAGTTGGTTAAAAATTTTCTCTATGTCAAAGGCATATTTCCTTGGCCAAATAGATAGTTAAGTTTTTCCTGGTATCCTTATATTAATTATTCGGCAAGTCTAAACACGAGTATATGATGATGCATGTTTGAATTTCGATTTTTTCATTTCATTATATGCATAGTTAAATTTAATTACCTCAATTATTTTGGTTATATACCTATTCTTGTGACGTAGTTGTCGTCTACAGGTCACTCGATACTTCAAATTATTAGCTGATAGATTTATCTTAATCTGTGATGAGAAACCAATTTTTCCATGTGTATTTTGTGGGACTTCTAATTACATGATTATCAAACGAAGATTTGCTTATTGTTATAGAATTAGCAGTTTTGAGCATTTCAACCATCGATTAGATTAAACCAATGAATGAGGTCAGTTATGTAAAATTACACAAACAATTCAGCATTTAACAATGTAGTATACTGAAGAGACGACATCTCCGAAGAGCCATGTCTTCCTATATGTTTGTCTGTCTGTCTATCTGCTTAACCATCTATCTACCAATTTAACTTTCTCTGTACCCATCTTTCGATTATTAATTTAAATTTAAACATTATAATTAAGCCTAAAGTTATTCATAGACAATTATAAGTTTAGTTTTATCCTACTGAAATAAGTGATGCAAAGATAAAACTGAAAATAAAAAACAACGGCAACCCTGGCTCGTACGAAATTGATATGAACGCGGGTAAAACGTTCTTAGACCAGTATTTCCGCTTCTCACCAAACTCAACATTCGATTCACTTTTTAACGTAGCCAATTGACATTGATGTTAAGTTTATATTTAGATGCTGTATATATAAGTCGCAGTAGAAAGTTAATTCAATTCTCAGAGATTAAAATTACACTATTAAGTAAAAAGTAGACAATGTTTGTTAGATCGGAAGTGGAAGTACTGTCCCTACTATCTTGGTAATCAGGGGCCCGCCGCCCGCGTGTACTGCCCTCTCAAACAAGACGTTTTGAATGAAAGATCCGTTTGAATTAGCTGTTCTTGAAGACAGATTAATCAACGGTATATAATTTACTGACCCCAATCACAATAGTAGGTAAATATTTTCGCATTACTTAAAAAGAGATCCTTCACACCAGGTTTATATATTTTTCGTATTTGAATTTTCTTCGTTGCTATTGCGATAGTCATATGGGCTACAGTTGCTGGATTGGTTTCAACAGCTCATCGCATTGTGTTTTCGGTTAATGCTTAGCGCTATCTCATATACAGCTGTTAATATGCTTTAGATGAGATAGATGCCTTCGACGCAGAACAAGCCGAAGAGACGTAAGTACTCGCGGTGGGCGACGTTGGAGGTTATAAATCTGCTGGAGACCTGGAACCAGGTAAGGTTGACGTCCCAGCAAGTTTCCTGGCTAGCAGTTAGCAGCAAGATGTGCACAAGGGGATTTCCTAAAAGTGCCAAGCAGCGCAGGAACAAATTTTGGAGTCTCCTGAAAACCAATAACGGTAACAAAGATTCATTCTGCTTTTGTTCGTTAGTACGAGATTTGTTTCATTCAAGTTAATACAGTGGACTGGAACTGTGGTGCTTATCTGATGTTTTTGCAGGCAGGGCGGTGAAGGAAGCGGGCTCGAGGAACGAGAACACTGCCGCAGCCGTGACGACGAGGCGACGCACTGCTCGAGGAACGACGGCTGAAGCTGAAACGGCCAGTGGTGAGATATTAAACTGACTTGGCTTCAGAGGTCAATTTATTTAGCGTTTTTAGCATTTGTCTTAAAGTGTAAATGCAAGAAAGGGAATTGATATGCAAGGATGAGGCCCTCGTTTAGTTTCAAGTATATTTCAATATCGAATTAAGTAAACTGAAAAATTTAATTACAAAATAACTATTATTGAATTTGAGGAATTCCACGCGGAAGAAAGGTTGTATATATCAACCTCCTGAATTACATCTATAGGAACATTAAACTGAGAATTACGAGATTTAAACTGTACGCTGCACGTTCCAGGTCCCAGTCCGAAGAAGACGAAGATGCAACTGAAGACGGAGGAGTCGAGTAGCTCAGGAGACGATGATTCGCATGTAGAAGGCATGAATCATTCCAGTCAGCTTTTAGCCAAGCCTGGAGAGAATCCAGTGGACCAATCAGGAGACTTTAACGACAGCTGTGATGAGGAGTCGCAGGGTGAAGATGAGGTCTTCAACGAAGGTTAATTCACGCTTCACCTTGTCAGATTTTAAGCGGAAGACTATACAGTCATCCATGATGGTTTAATTTTGAAGTTGATTAGGATTATAATTAAGATGAAATTAAAAGTCATGATATATTTTGAGCTTGAAATAAAATATGATAACATACAACTATATTGAAAATTAGAGGAGAGACCCAATATATTACACAGATTATGGCATGAAACTATCTTCTGGGACCCTGGCTTCCAGGGACCGGCGAACCACAACAGAAACCGCAGGCAAGACATCCCAGTATCCCTCGGCCCTTCGGGAAAGCCCCTCTCACAGAGGGTGAAGTTCGCCGGTTGCAGTTTGGAAACACCCCTAGGAGGCGGGGTCTCAGAAGATAGTCTCATCTCCAGTTTATTACAATATATAGGTATTATTATTACAGATATTAATATTATTAGTATTAACTCAATTCATATCTTGCTATGTTTATTTGGTGCGGTATTGTTAATTTTAATCTTAGTTCTGCTTTCCCAGCTGATTTGCCGACCGCTGAGATCAACGAAGAACAGCCGGAAAACGACTTGGACAACGGCGGCCATCAACTCGCTCGAGGTCCAGCTCAAAACCGTTCAAGTATTACAAAGGGTTATTTATAAATATATTTGTAATTTTTTATTCTTGGGTTATGCGATCGACTCTTCCATCTTCCAGTCTATCTGTCTATCTATCCTCCAACCTATCTATCCATATACACATTACCTATTTATCTTATCTATCTATTTAACTGTTCCCAAACTTTCTATTTTTTCTTAACCATTGTTATATTAAACAGGATAAGAAAAGTTAAAAAGATAGACATTGTAATTAGCCCTAAACCTAAACCATCACGTATTGATTCACAATTCATTCATCCATCAGTTAATTCATTTGTACAATTTTTAACGCTTTTCCTGTTATCATAATCTTTGACTTTTCCGTTTTTTGTTCAGAATTCAAATAATTTTTAAGCATTGTTTATTTTAATTTTTCTCTATCCATTACAGCAATAATTTCTCGTGTTGTGTTACTAATGTTGGTATTATCGATTTACCTTTTTCCCCCAAATATCATTTCTGTTAATTTTGCAAATGGCCCTCGGATCGCTTAGTTTCCAATGTTTTTCCCTCATTCATCGAGACGGAATTAACCTTGGTGCTTTGCTTCTTTCAGGATATTGGAAAGGCTTACCGGAACCAATGCCGGAGTTGATTTGCTTGTCGTCCGACAACGAAGAGGAAGAGTCCGGGCCGCCATCTCCAGCGGAGTCTTCCTCGTCGACACCGTCATCTTCGTCGTCGAGCTCCTGCTCCTCGCCGTCGCCACCATCCTTTTTGCCGTCCCTAGGCTACGTGGACATCAACCAAGGTATTCTTTATTAACTTAAATTTAAAGTTCTGTTTAGGCTGTTAGAGGTCTTGCCTTCTTTTAAAAACGTTCACTGACAACTCTGGCGATTCATAATCGTGTGAAAAGTCGAAGGTCTTATATAAATAATGTCGTATTCACTTTAACACATTTGTTCTAAACTAATAATTAATAGTTTCGGTTTTGTGCGTCGCTAGCAAACTTACGAGTACTGTGCGATATTATAATGATCATATTGAATGTAACTGTGTTTTAAAGGAACATTAAACTTTAATGTAATCAAGTGTAATTGTAGGTAGTTTATGTTAATACGTCTGTAATGTTCCATAGAGGACCACAAGCCCAATACGTTCGAGGGAACCTCAGCTAATTTATCGAAGGCTTCCGGTCCACGACCAGAGTGACGGTAGAGTGTAGTTACAAACCAGTGGTCTAGCTCAATAAAACACGCATTTTTTGAATTTTAACTTTTTGTTGCAGAAATAGCGCCGTCAGTGATCGGTACAGCCGAAGGTGGAACAACCAGTTTTGGAGAAGACAACAATGCAGCTGTGGGCGGAAAGGGTAATTGGTAGAAGCATACATGGATAGATAATAGATAGACAGTAGATAGCTAGATATATAAGCAATTCGACAGATAGGTAGTTTAGATAGATAATGGGTGATTGGATCGATAGATAGATGTAAGAATGGATGGATGGATAATAGATAGTAGGATAGGCCGACAGACAGATAGATAGATGAAAGAACATGATATGATGGATGGATGGATAGATAGATTATTATAAACAGACACAGACAGATAAGTAGATAGATAGGTAGACAGAAAGAGAGATAAAAAGATGAATGGACGAATGGATAAAATGATATTTAAATAAGCTGACCGATGGATAGCTAGATAGTCATTTAGATTAACAGACAGATATCTTAGATAGACAGATAGTTAGATGAATGAATGGTTAATAGTTCGGTACTTGTAGAGGTAAGTAGACAGGTAGATAGGTAGGTAGATGGATAGAGATAATAGACAGGTAACCCTCTCCTCCACTCTCTCGCTTTTTGGGCCTTTTTCATGAAGTTCTCTCATTCATTCATATTTATACTATAGAGTAGATTCAGTTTATACTTGCCAATAAAGCTGGATGTGTTTGTTACATCTGACAGGTAGATTTGATTTTAGGACCGAGTATTACCATAGTTTATTCTAATGGGGGAAATTGGCTGTTATAGATTGTTAAAGATTGTCATTTTGCTCTCTTTCTGAAGGAACCGGTATTGAAGACGGAGGCTACCCGGTTTCTGCTGTGCTGTGGGAACAGTCTGTCCCCGGTAACTATGGAAATTTGCATAGAAATCCAAATGTTTGACTTTGATTTATTCAAAAATTAAGCCGATAAACTATATTTTTAAAATGTAATACTCTTGATCAATTGCCCGCCCCCCAGCCGCAGAGAGCAAAATGAGTAAATGGGAATCCGCCGGTACATACTTTGGTCATCAAAAAATTAGTGTCTGTTATTATTATTAGTATTGTCATTAGTACAAATTCTGTTTAACTATTACTAGGAGCAATGTTACGTCAGTGGCTTGCTGCTACACAGCAGCTTGGCGAGACGTTCCTCGAGTTGTTGGCGCTGCAGCAGTAAGTTGAATCCATCCTGGGAGTCGACTCGCTTCTTATTTTACTCTTGTACGCCCAGTCAATTTGTCACGCAAGTAATCAGGAATCAATTAACCGTGTTTTTAAAACAAGCAAGCAACTGAGTTTCTCCTGCATCTTTTCTGTAAAACCAAACTTTAAAAAAAGAAATTTGAAATACGTGAATTAACTTAAAGTTTTCTTTTGATTTAGTTATAATCAGTACTTCATTAATCGATAAAATTAGAACTGAAATAATAATAATAATTAATTAATTACTTGAAATAATGTTGAATTTGTTTCTACACTTGCGGTTCAAATGTTTAACGTGTCTGCAAAATACTTGCACACATTTTGTTTCGCCAGTTTTATCATTAAGCGAACATTCAACAAATATCTCTAAGGTAAAGATTAATCCTGTAAAAGATTACATATAAATATTTCAGATTGGAGAAGAAAAAAAAACACACCAAACATTCTGATTGAGCTTAAATTTTAATTTCAAACCTGCGCCGTAAATTCAGTTAACTTCTTGAAAGTTTCCTTTTGAATTCTTCATAACTAGCTGTTCAGTATTTGTCGAAAACGTAAAACGAACACATAGGAACGAATACAAGGCGTACCGGCTTAGCTGAGTGATTTAACCTGCTGCAGGGCCAGCAAATCCAGCAGCCACTCCCCAAGTTGTTGCGTAGCAGCAAGCCTCTTGACGAGCAGCTTCCGTCTTACGCACTCGGGTTTTCAGCCTCTCCACTTGAATATTTCGAATGTCTTCAGTCACTGCTGATGGCTGGCTCCGGGCTAGCACGGTCGACTCCATTCCCAGTCAAGTTACCCTTAGAAATAAGAGAGGGCATTATATAATGATGCTTTCAAGGTCCACTACTTGTTCATGGTTCTATTACCTTCGTTGATGTCATTTGGTAACGTATCTCATAAGCTTTAATTCAATCATCCGTGATAGTATCCATTAAAGGAAATGTCTATCATTGGAAATTAACTAGTAAAGGAGTGCAAATGAACGAGGTATAACACAACACACACGGTTAAACCATGGAAAATACTAGTTGACACCTATCGTATCAACATCGTGCTAAATCATTGTTTAGAATCTTTATATCTAACAGCGATTAAACACATCCAACTATTAGTAATCCTAGTGAACAACAAAATAGTTTATAATAATCAAAACTAGTAATAGTATTCATATACAGTGTAATAATAATAATTAGGAAATATTAGTTTGTTGTATATTTATTAACTGGCGCCGTGCCAAGTTCTCGTCCGCCCCAGCGATATTCCTGTAGTTTCAAAATGATAAATTAGTATTTTCCCGCTCAAACTTGTAAAATAGCAACAGCTGGAGCATCGGCAACCGGACTATTCCAAGCCTTATTGGTAATATTTTTTGTTAATTTTAACATGTTTAATCTAGACTCAATTCTTAATTACTAATAGTCAGTTTAAATTGCCCAGTATAAATTTAAGAAAAAACAACTCTGAATTACTGAATTTTAATTAAGTCTTTTTCCTAAATTCGGTAAAGAAACGAAACGGGAGAATCCCAGTTGCTTGCTTGTTTTAAAAACACGGTTAATTTATTCCTGATTATACTTGTGTGACAATTGACTGGGCGTCCAAGAATGAAATAAGAAGCGAGTCGACTCCCAGGATGGATTCAACTTACTGCTGCTGCAGCGCCAACAACTCGAGGAACGTCTCGCCAAGCTGCTGTGTAGCAGCAAGCCACTGACGTAACATCGCTCCTAATAATAGTCAAACAGAATTAATACTAATGAAAATACTAATACTACTAATAAAAGAAACTAGTCTTCTGACGACCGAAGTAAAAATTTGAAAAAAGAAACCACGTGACATACCAGCGGATTCCCATTTACTCATTTCGCCCTCTCCAGCAGCTGGGGGTAGTAGGTTGGGATAAGAAATTAAAAAAGAAAATTAAATTTAAAAGATATAGTTTAACCATTTGAATTTCGAATAAATAAAAGTGAAATATTTGGATTTCTATGCAAATTACCATAGTTACCGGGGACAGACTGTTCCCACAGCTCAGCAGAAACCGGGTAGCCTCCGTCTTCAGTACCGGTTCCTTCAGAAAGAGAGCAGTATGACAATCGTTAACAGCCAATTTCCCCCATTAGAATAAACTATGGTAATATTCAGATTCTAAAATCAAATCTACTTATCAAATGTGACATACAGATACAGATTTATTGGCAAGTACAAACTGAATCTACTTTCGTGCTGTGTCGGTATAAACTATAAATATGAAGTAATAGAGAACTTGATGAAAAAGGCCTAAAAAGCGAGAGAGCGGGGGATAGGGTTACTTGTCTATTATCTCTATCCATCTACCTACCAATCTACCTGTCTATTTATCTATACAAGTACCTAACTGTTGAACCATTCATTCAGGATCTATCTGTCTGTTCATCTACATGACTGTCTAGCTATCTATCCGTCAGCTTATCTAAATATCAGTTTATCCATTCGTCCATTCATCTTTTTATCTACCTTTCTGTCTACCTATCTACCTACCAGTCTGTCTCTGTTATTCATAACTATCTATCTATCCATCCACCATCCATTATCTATTTATCTCTCTATTTACTTATTTAATTTATGTAATTGTCGGTCTGCCCAACTATCTATCCAACTACCTACCTATTAATCATCCGTACACTATCATATCTAACTATTAATCTACCTATCTATCTGCCTGCCTATTTATAACTATCCATCCATCTATCCATCCTATATCTGTTTGTTTATCGGTCTACCCATTTGATCCATTTGACTGCTGTCGGTCTGTCCAACTATCTATCTAACTGCCTACTTATCAATCGTCCGTTCATCCATTCATATATCTGTCTATCGATCCATTCATCCATTATCTATCTAAAATACCTCTACCTACCTAATTGTTCTGGACAGATAGGTTAGTAGACAAACAGCTATACATTTAGATAGATGGATCAATAGGCAGACAGATAGATAGGTAGACTCAGAAAAGTAGATAGACAGGTAGGAAGATAGTTGGATAGGCAGATAGATGGATAGACAAGTAGATATATGTATATTCAGTTGGATAGATAGGTAGATAGAGATAGATGGATAGATAAATAAATAGAAAGATAGATAGATAGACAGATCTACTTTCTGTCTATCCATGTATGCATCTATCTATCATTTACATCTATATACCTACCTACACAAATAGAACCAATTTTGATATATACTGGTTATCTTTCTATATTACTTGTACAAACCAGTTAAAGTTAATTACAAATTTTTAAATTCTCGTATCAAATAAATATTATATAATTATAATATGTTACAATAACATGTTAACTAACACAGTATTTTCTTAATAATTCACAGAACAGTGCATACCCTCCTCGCCAGCATCGACATCCGCGATTTCTTCCATCTCGACCTGCTGCTGCTGCTGCACTGCAGTGGCTGTTAACGGTCCAGATTTCAAACAAGAAAGTGACGTTAGAGACGGTTGAGTATTTGATAAAACTAATGTAAAATAATACCGCACTCGTTCTCCGCTACCGGGTTCGAGACTGTTGCCAAATCAGCTGCTGCTGAACCTTCGTCTCCACCGATGGACACGCCGTCTACAAAACAATTGAGACGATGAATATAACTCCATTGGCCATTTTCAAAGATGGCCACAATCTCGGATTTTCAAGTTCGAAACCTGTAGAATACAAACTAGCGCATATACCTTCATTGTTGTCCATGCCGATTATGGACAAAGACGATGAAGTACTCGACTTGGAAGTCGACGACGAAGACGATTTCGATGTCGAAACTGACGAAACAGAAGAGGAAGACGACTTGTGCGATTCCGCTGGAGAAGGCGGTCCAGAATGGTCATCTTCTTCAGCGTCGGTCGACAGATAAACCAACTCCGGCATTGGTTCGGGCGAGCCTTTCCAGTATTCTGCAATAAAAATAAAATATTGGCACCACGAAATAGATAATAAAACTGAGCGAAAAAAATCAATTAAGTTTCAATCACCGAAATAGAAATAAGAAACTTTTAAATGACCTCACAAAAGATGATAACTAAATATTTGTTAATTAAATTATGTTATACGCAGAAGATTAACTATTAGATTAATCAATACAAAAGTTAATTTAAAAATTATTTTCTGTAAATACCTGATTCAAACTAGAATTAATGCATGCTATTACAATTACTTGTACAAGAGATGATCAAGGATTAAAATATTCTCACATCTGCTAAATTAATAGTATTCTTATGTTATTTCTTTGATTTATTATGATTGTATAATTACGACGATCAGTAAATATTAATATACTCGGTCTGAAGCGAGCTGGCAGGGCAACATAGCCTTCATCTGGCTCCTCTTTTTTAATCTGCACCGGAAGTGGATCATCTGCAAACGGATAAAAAATAAATGAGTAATTAGCAAACTGTATCCGCGCGGCTACAACTAAGTTACCAAGTTAAACTAGACTCGAAGTAATTATGTAATTTAGTTTCAATTAATTCCTAGCCCATTTAGTTTAGCACATTTATATTGTTTTGATGAATCAGGTTTGAAAAAGAAAAACAGATTCGTATATTACGTATGTTGGGTTCTTCATCATCCTCGCTGCTGCTGTGGTTATCGACTTCTTCGTTCACCCGTGCGTCTTCGACCTCGTCTAAAAAAATTGCGAAAATTTCAAATTGGCGTAAATTAACAAATCAGACATCCGGTATCAACATAAGGTTGTTCATCTGAAGTATTGTAAACTAGTATGTATTCTCTTTTAGGACAGCCATTTGATACCATCACTGAGAACTAAACCTTGGTTTAAAAAAAGAGAAATGGTATGATAACTGTATAGTAAAATTAAATGAATTTATGATACATGGAATAGGTTAAATATAATTAAGCTAGTAAAATGATATAAAGTGAGAAAAAGGAATTTACATTCAATCGATGATTGGGACGCACCCTCAACAGGGAGGCTGACTCGAAGCAGATCGCTGTCACTCTTATTTTCTATGTTCTGCCTCTTCTGCGATGGATTTCCTGTAGTAAGCAATGTACAGCTAATTCAATAATTACACATCGTTACGGATAGAAATAACGTCTAATTATGTTAAAGCGAATACCCTTATGATAACTTATACCTAATTTATAAGGAATTAGATGTTTACAGCAGCTTAATAAAGATACCTCTTCTATATATTACCAAATGGAAATATACTTCGTTTTTTTTACTAATATTATGTTAGACTTTAATTCCACTTAAAGACACAAACCACAAATAAAGGGTTATTTAAATAGCAAAATCAGATAGTCAATACAACTCTTACCAGTGGCGTTTCGGCCCTTCGTTCTCCGAGCCCGTTTCCTCGTCGGCGTCTCCGCAACGTTGCTCGAGTCCGGTTCCTCTTTGATGGTTAGGTTGGCGCTACCTTTAATTAAAGGTAAAGGTCAGATTGTTACATGTTTACCATGTGCAAGTCAGGGTAAAAATGAAAATGGCACTACCACTGCTGTTTCTAAGCAGAGCGTGAAATTTGTTCGAGCACTGGTCGGGAGTCTTAAAGATCCGCTTCTTCTTCAACCTGTTGCTAATTTCCAGCCAAGAGATTCGTTTGGAGGTCGACTTGACGTCCTTCCACGTCTCGAGCAGACTAGCCATCTCGGACGTAGTCCAATACGAACGCTGCTTCTTTGCATTTGCAGAAGCCATATTTTCCTACGAAAAGTCAAACAGCAGCCATTATTAATCCATTCAAGTGTACTAGGCACTAATTTTAATGTAATCGCATTAATAACAGAACTTTAAGAATTCGACTTTCAACAAACAACACGCGTGACCACCGCGCGTTTTAAAGGATTCAAATTCAACAGCTTACTATAAGTTAACAGATCAATGTCAGGGATTCACACTTGGACAAATAACCTTCAACAAAATTTAAATGCTGTATAATCAAAAACTTAGATTTATACAGTTTACCTGGTTTTCAGATTCACGAATGAGCTTGAAAAGCGTGGACTGCTTTCGACCGAATGTAAACGTTAACCTTTGCAGTTGTGAGGATAGGCCCCTGATTGGCAAGGTGAAGCTGAGACCCAAATACAATTTTACAGTGTTTCCACTTCGGGTACACAGAAATTCGTAATGCCTACTACTACTTTAGTAAAGTTTATTACATCCGTCACGGATATTCTGCAAATCATTTGAAAAGAAAGCAGTTAAATCATATATTTAACAACCCTCGGGGAATTGCACAATAAGCAATTCATAAAAAGCGATCACAGCCTGAAGATACTAGGGAATCATCTAACGAGTGGAAACACTAGTAAGCGCTTTACCCGCACTCCCAGTCCCAGAAGTACAGATACAGTGTTGCCATTTCTTTGAACTGTTAAAGATTCCATATAAACCTATATCAATCGCGTCAGCTCAATCGATACATTGGAAGCTGCTCAATAGACGCATGAATATTTCCAAATTGATTTCCATAAAGTGTTGTGAACTTTCGTGTGTCACTTTGACTTGTAGTAGATCATTTAAAATGTCGTCCTTTTGAAGTGGAAGTACTGCACAGCTGTTATTGTTGACAGCATGGTTGAAAGCTTTGTTGTGTTCCGATCCCGTCATGGCCGAATCAGGTGCAACACTTCTTGTTGCAGCGCCTTGAATCTGTAGTGATTTGAACGCTGTGCAAAGCTGAACGGTAACCGTACACTCTTCTTTGTATTTGTTGTAAGGGGTAACAATAAACGACTTAGAAAGAAAGAAAACTTGTCTCGATTGCTTGCTTTTAGTCAGTATGTGGTATTTGCTTTCGTTTTCTAGAAGATTGTTTTGTTAGTTCCTATTCTTGATTACAGTTACGTAATATAATTATAATAAAGTTAATGCGGAGCACGGAGCATCGCTTCCGTCCACGGGATGTCTACCTTCGTGCAATTCGACATAACTTAATTAGACATGCGTGGACATTACCACAATAATATTTCTAAGAACGTAATACCATCTGCCATAATATTATACGGATACGAGTAAAATTGAGTTTCCGTTTATCGTGCCGTACTAGTACCAGCAAGCAGGCATTTACCTGCAGGTCCCGTTATTTTTCCTCTTTGCCTTCTCTTTAGAGGGAAACTAGTCTTTTACATTCAGGTTTATAACTAAAGAATAATAATAATAACATAAGATAATTATAATTAAGGTTGAATTATATTAAGTACGGGTCTTAAACAACGTAGCGCTACTGATTATTCAGTAGAGTAAAATAAATGTAAAATCATTTTTAAAAAAATTTGATCCGAAACGTTTTTTATTCTCTGTTTTTCAGAAGCTGCTGCCCGGCGTCTACTCTCGTCCACGCAGCAGTTCGGACAGGCCGTCCTCGTACTGTAACATTGATCAATTAACTTTTAACTTTTCGTGTTTTTCTGTTTTCATCCATTTGAATTTCTACTCGGAAGAAGAAGAAACAGTTTGCAGTCTGTAAGCAAATTTTGAATTCTCGTTGGTGGATAACCTCACTGGGCAGGTTTGCGATTGGCACAGTTGGTCGACTTGTGTTTCTGAAACAGATTCTGTCCGGTGAAGGTCAATCCGCATTTGAGGCAGGCGAAAAGCGATGGTTTCTTGATCTTCTTCTTCTTGGGTTTCGAGGCTTTTTCCCCTGCAATAATGTTCAATGTTAATTCAGAAGGGGAGGAATGCGATGTACTTTGATATAAGTTGCAAAAACTTCTATCTATATACCTACTCTACTATTCAAATATGATGTCATTGCTTATTGTGCAGTATCATATTAGGCAATACTATTGGTTACCATTATAGATATGACATTAATAATACACGTGCATGAAACATACGTATTTGATCATCTTACACATTGTCGATTTTGATTCAACTTCGTGTTGTTTTCTAGTTAACAGCAATGTTGATCGGAAAGGGGTATATAATAAACGACAAATAATGAAGAGGTATACATTTGTGTAACCACAATTGTATAATACAATACAATTGTGTAATACTGTCAATTTCTTTATTATCTGATTCCACCTACGCCTAATCAATAACAACTACATTATATAATAATTAACTGAACGATATATATTACATATATGTATTTAACAGGACTTTAGAAAGGGTAAACTTAACGAGATAACAGTTGCCCGGCATTAGTTTGTGTATTTTTACTTAAACGGTTTTACACGGCAAAAAAAAGGCGATTGATGGGATGGAGCCTCGCTCTGCTTCAAGACTAAACCACAAATTAACTGTTAAATTGACAACCAAAGTTGCGAAATCGGAACCAAAAAAAATCTACAAACAAATTTACTTCAGGGGAAAAGAAGGGAAGAGGACGAGCTAAACTAACGCACAAGGTAAAACCAACACGAGTTTTTTTATTTATTTATTCAATCGTATAAAATTATTTCATATTTCTGTCTTGTCTTTGTTTTGTGTTTTTGTAATTTTTTTCCTATGTTGCAAGGGGAGGGGAAAAAAGGTCGTCGAAGCGGTGGTAAGCAAGTGGCATTTCTCTGTTCACATGATCTCGTCGAAGGGGATCCCGTGAATTCTTCCAATGTGCCGATTGAGATCGTCTTTCCTGCGGAAGGATCTGCCGCAAATGCTGCAGGGGAACCGCGGCGGATGACCGCACTCGTAGCGGACGTGCCGCATCAGATTGTGGTACGCGGCGTACGTGCGGAAGCATTTGGGGCAGGCGTAGCGACCTTCTTCGTTCGGTTCCAAGCGCTTCCCTCTCTGGGCCGCCGTACGATTTTTCGCCTTGCCTGAAAATGGGACGGTAAACTTGGTTTCACTATCGCACTTTCTTTCATTTGCCATCTCCTTTCATTCATTCATTTCTTAACAAATCTCGATTCTCCTGACGCAATCTCTAAAATTTATATTTACATTTAAAAAAAGACAATTATACCAAAAAATAAACAAACCGAAAATGTGTTTCGATTGAGTGTAATGTATCAAAAAGTAAACAAGAGGAACTCGACAAAAAGCAGTATAAAAATTATCCAAACTGTTTGTAAATAAGAGAATTTAAAAAAATTAAGAGGAAAACTGATCATAAAAAAAATTTAACGTTGGGCGATTACATATGCCATGAAATATTATGACAATTTTTTCCCATTTCACTGTATAAAAAAATAGTCCTCATCAAAAAATGTTCCCCCCTCCCTTTAAAAAATGGATACGGGGGACCAAAAAAAAAACAGAAACAGGTAGATAGATAGAGAGTGACGGAAAAAAAAGGCGTCTTCAACAAGTGTTCTCCTCCAAAAAGTGGAAACTAGGTTTCAACGTTTTGAGAGTCGGGGCGACAAGGCATTTGTTTTTATTTCTTTGTTGTTGTTTTCTTTCAAGAGATATCGACGGAATGGAGGACCACGGGTGATCTCTGACAATTATTGCGGATGGCGTGAGCGTGGAGGTTTGATCGGCGACGGAATAATCTTCCGCAACGGGTACAGGCAAACTGAGGGGGCTGGTCGCCGCAATCGTAACGCCAGTGACGACGCAAATTGCCGTACAGATTGTACGACCGACCGCAATGGTGACACTCGAACCTAGGTAACCGACACACGTTA
The DNA here is from genome assembly GCA_022114935.1 of Leptestheria dahalacensis. Classification (NCBI taxonomy): domain Eukaryota; kingdom Metazoa; phylum Arthropoda; class Branchiopoda; order Diplostraca; family Leptestheriidae; genus Leptestheria; species Leptestheria dahalacensis. The sequence goes on from JAIQCU010000828.1 coordinate 19,004, forward strand.
GAAATCTCACTCGTTTCTCCTCCTTCTTCCCAAATTAAAAGAAAGATTTTAAAGAGAGAGAGAGAGAGAGATAGAGGAAAATCTAATCAGTCCCTAAAAATGGCTCTTGTTCTTGTAATCCTTTTTCCTTCAAGAAGTTACTCTATTTTTCCGGAAAATGAAACCGCAATTAGAATTTGATTGGTTCCGTAATATTTCTGGTCTTTTCAACCAAATTTCCAAATTCAATAAAAGAACTGAAACTGTTTAGGTTTCTGAAAAATTAAGAGTTGACAAAATATAATGGCAATTAAAGTTTACTTCAGTTATATTGAATTAAGAGCCTTTCCCTTATTAATTAAATTTCGCAAATTATAATAACTTACTGAAATTGTTGATTTTTTTTTTCATAAATGGGAAAATGAGAGCCATTTTTGGTGACGATTTAGAGAGCGAGAGAGAGAGAGAGACGTGAAAGATCTGATTGATTGTTTTGTGTGTTTAGTACCTGCCCTGGTCGTTGGGCAACATCTTTCTCCTGCTCTTTTTCCTGGGGGTATCGAGCTGGTCGCCCTGCGCTTCATGCCACCCGACTGAGTTGACAATGCCTGCAACGAAATCCAACTAATCAGACATGTCACACAGTCCGCCACCTTTTTGTTTTCTACCAAAACCTAAGTCTACCATTTTTACCCACCAGCTCAGTTCCCTCCGCTTTTCTTTTTAAATTTATTTTTTTACTAGGTTACTATTATCAACTACCACGTGGGCCTAGGACTTTTCCAGGAAATCTAATAATCCTTTTGGAAAACCCAGATATTTCCCCCTCAGTTCAGCCCCGTTGCCTGCATTACAAACCGATCCTGACTTGATTCGACCCGATTTACATCTTTGGGAAGTCCAAATGGAATGGGGAATACTATCACAAGAAGAAATGTATCTTCAATAAGAGTTTCAACTTTAAGTTTTCACAAAGAGAAATTATAGGATAAATAAAACGGGATACAAAATATCCTGGATTTAATACAATTAGATTCTTCCAGTGCGCGTCCCCCGCACGAGAAAGGGGGGTTACGAGGCAAAATCTACTCGGGTTGCTCCGAGAACAAAACATCTGCGTGCTTCCTTCGCAAATGGCGCAGAACGTTATTCTTCCTGGTAAAGCTGACCTCGCAGGCCGGACATTGAAAACGGGGTGCCGTTCGTCCGCATTCGAAGCGCACGTGGCGCTTGCAGTTGTCCCGGCGCGAATAGCAGCGACCGCAGCGCGGGCAGCGGTACCCGCCCTCGCCCCGCTGCTCCGAGTCCTCCTCGCTCAGCGCCACTGCTGCATGCAAACAGACTTTGTTTGGCCTTGTGTAACCGTTAAACCATCTAAACCCCTCCTGTTTAACCCTTCCCTAATCTACAGAGCCCTTTGTCAAATCAGACGGGTTTATTCAAACTAAAAAATTGAACAGAAAAAATACTTTAGAAAACTAATGCCGAGCAACTTTTCCACTTAAAATTAGGAAATATCGATGAAACTTGGCCCACGAAAACATAAAACGAGGGGGAGTGCGATTCGCCATACTCGTGTGCGTCACTTAACCTACTACTTAATAACAAAACCTACCTCCGAGTGGTGTGTTCGAGTCTTCGTTTTCCGTCGCAGATTGACTGGCTCCATAAAGGTCACTTCCTCCGCTGGCGTTGACACCTTCTGCCCAGCTGTGTTCTCCTGTTTTCAAATTTGTTTATTTTACTCTACTGAATGTGTAACGCGGTAGAGCGAAACGGAAGTACCTTGAGTGGTCGAGTGGTCGTTGTCGCTCCAGTTCTCCTCGTCTCCGCTTCCTAGCGCTTCCTCGAGATCCTCTGTTTCGATTTTCGGTTGAAGGCCACCAAGGGGAATGTCAGGGGATTCAGAATGTCCAGGTTCAGAGTCAGCATTTGCGTCTTGATCATCTAGGGGGTCGGAAGTTGAGTTGGCGTCATTCCTGGGTTCGGAGATTTCGACCGCGGCATCGACGGGAGGAGGTATCCTAACCAGGGAAGGCAACGGGACCGCAGGTGGGGCAGCCGATTCCGCCTCTTTCGAAGGTCGGCGAGCGCGTTTGACGGGTCTTGGGGAAGGTGTCGGCACAGAGGGCGCACTCGACGGGAGACGCTTGTTCTGCTTCTTCCCACTCTCCTTATCACCATCAGCAAGGCCTTTGATTTTGAGTGCTTCCGCCGTACTGAGGAACGCAGCCAGCTGATCCTGTGAAACGTTTACCTCCCCGCGGTACATGTAGTCAACCAGCGCTTTCAGTTGGTTGAATTTGACGTCCTTGAGGAAAACAACAGTCTGCTTGTCCCACTGCTGACATAATAACTCCTAGAAAGCAAGACAAACCACATACGTAACAGGGAATCACAAAAAAAGATTGCGGAAGGAGTCCCGAGTACCTTGAAATATGTACTGCAGGCACACAAGACAAGTCGATGGACCTTGACGGACTTTCCCTCAGCCGCCAGCGTCACGTCGCACAGCGATTCCTGTTTTAGCAGCAGATCGAGCACGTTGACGAGAGTACTGTGGTGGTTGTTCCATTTGAGGCAGTACTCTTGCACGACGTTGCTAGGCCCCATTATTTCAGAAGGGGAGGAGCCCGAAATTCTTCTGGCCAAGATTAACAACTGTACGGCAAGTTTTTTTTCAAATTTATAAACGGCCTGGACACTAGATGGATAGAAATATGTAAATTTTTCACGTTTTCAAATTACTGGAACCCTGCCAAGATCCGCTGTAATAGCAAATACAACAAGTTTACCTCAGAGGAACGAATTCGTTGAGAGAGCGATGAAATGCCACCACCTGCCGGAATTCCGTCTCGTCAAAATGGCGGAGTGAACGCTTGTACAACCGCTTCCGGTAACGGACAGACCAGCAGCGCCCATCCGGCGTTTAGCGGCAAAAATTGGTATTAGATAACCCTCTCCGCTTTTACAGTAAGATCCTTTTGGATTTTCCTTCAAACTCGAATCCCGTAGCAAAATCTCATTTGAATAACGAGTACAGTGTACAGCGTAGACTCTAAAGTGAGTATTTGCTTATGATTTTGAAATTAAAAGAATGGAATGGCACGGTCAAATGATATGCCCGACGTCGTAGGATTTCCACGCTGGGCGAGGGAATGGGACTGATAGTCGGGAAAAGAAAGGCAGCCCTCGGGGCGTACGCGGATAGGGGAAACAAAAAGGAAATGTCGGATGAATGCGGGCACCAAAAGGGAATAACAAGGAAAGTTTCAACGTGCTGCTTGTCCTGAGGCATTGGTATGTCTCTTTGTTCTGTTTTTCCTGCGCTGCTGGCTGGGATTCGGCCGGCCGTGTCCTCCTCACTATCGGTCCTTGAGAGGGAGAATCTTTATCTTGATGACGCCGTTCTAAAATGCCGTAGTTAATCCAAGACTTTCGTTAACATCTCACCAGATGTGTATTGGAATATAAAACACAATTTAAGTCCCATGAGGATTAAAATAAATATTTATTATATGATTATAAATAATACAAAATAAAAATTAAGAATAAAATTCGTGTTCCTATCCGTAAAGAGGTTACCAATGTTTACAAGTGAAAGATACATTCCCATCCCACGAAATATAGAGCGCTGTACTCGACGAACACCATTTTGTACAATCGCAACAAAGAAATGGGTTTTACAGTGGTTTTTTAAGGAGATTAAATGCTAGAGTAGTGAATGAAACATGCAGTTTAACTAAAATAACAAGTATTTATGGATCTATAACGAGGTAGTGTACACGGTATTGGTTTTAAACCAGACGTTTCAACGCATGGGCTTATTCCGTCGCCATTTTTTTCGAGCCCGGCATGTCAATCGTCCCTCTTCCATCAGCAGAATCGTGGCTTCGTGGGTATAGTGTTCCTTTCCTGCAGCTCAGTGTGGTTCACCTAATAAGACAGCAGATTTTCAAAATAAAACTTAAAATAAATACTACAGATAGTATAAACATGATAAATGAAAGCTGACAATCCATACGTTGCAGTTAAGTAAAGTCACGATTAAATATGTTGACGACTTAATATACTATCGACTTTACGTGACTCAATTCAGTACATTTAATTTTATAAGCAGAAATGCGAGAAAATAGCGGCTACAAAAATAAAAGACAGCGCAAAGCAAATGCTTCAGAGAACAATGGCGGAATCAATACTTATAATAGCGGGGGGGAATTGCACCATTTTCATGAATTGGGACATTTTCAGCCCTAAATTACTAATTTCAGCTACAGTCCTATGTATTCTTTTAATCGTCATATCTTTGTCAGTTTTATCAGAAGTGAAACCAAACCAAGGATTTTGCAAGTATTACGTCAAAACTAAACAACCATAGATAAACAGATAGAAAGACAGTTATACAGATAGACAGGCAGACAGATAGATAGATAGACAGATAGATAGATAGATAGGTAGATAGATAAACAGATAGACAGATAAATAGACAGATAGATAGATAGATAGATAGACGGATAGATAAATTGATAGACATATAAATTGACAAACAGTCTGATCACCGTTCCTGGATAAATATTCATATCAAGTTTTCACATCAACTTTTAGACTTGTCAGTAGCTACTTAAAGCTTCAAAAACCAGGTCATTGACCTCTTGGACCTCCCCTTCTAATGGGGACCCAATCTAACCAATCTAATAATACGCAACAATGGTTTGTTAGAAGTTTGTATGTGTCTGTACCACTTGAGGGCTTTCCATCGCCGATACTCCACACACAAGAAAACGATAACCATACAGACTGTTAACACGATAGCACTTAATGTATAACCGCAGATCATGGTTATTCTTTTCCAGCAAGGAACAACAGCGATGGGTTTTGAAGGAAGCCAAACAGTAACGCTAGTTGTTGTTTATAAAGTAAACTTGCGCAGCCGCGTAACGTATACCAGCAACTTCTATGGCAGGTGACGTTACTTCACGTACTTCGCCTGCGCAACTGTCTAGTTGGGGTTTTAGTGGTTTATATAATTTCAATGTGAAAATTCGTAATTATCGTTCAGCTATATTTCATGTAATTGTATAAAAACTACCTATAAAGTAAATAGCGTGCATAGAATTGCCGAGTTTCTTAATGAGGTTTATAATATATTTACTAAACAAATATATTAGTATTAGTATATCTTATTATAATGCTGTTATTCAGGTTTATGATATTTAAGTTAAACTAAACATATCCTAACCTAAAGTTCTAAATGGCCATTTCCTAGCCAAGGAATAAATGGCGGATTTAGCGTGTGTTCGGTTTATTGTTTACGCTTTATGCAGTTTTGAATTTTTCTGCTTTGCCTTTAACTTTAATTTCGACTTTTTCGTTTAATAATGTTTTATTGCAAGACTATGATCTTGAACTAATAATTAAATATAATAAACTTAAATTAAAAAAATTACGTTAAAAAAATTTAGGTAGCGCTCTTGCTGTTTAGCATTTACCTTCAAAACTTGAAAATCAAAACAGAAAACGAAAAGTGAGCGCGCGAAGTAAACAAACAAACGGACAAGCTCTTCGTGATAACCAAACTCGATTTGACTCAACATTTTGCAATTTATTGACATTCGATTACGTTTCCACTGGGTTATCACAGCGAAACCTCTTCGTCCTGACTGTACTCGAGCCCGACTTAAATCGTGTCGTTCACTACTCGAAAATGTCCCTACAGTTCTGTAGCCCTGCACCAGCATTCAATTAGCTGAAAGGTAAACATATATACGTACTAGATTTAACAACCGATTACATTTATGTTTATAACACTTCTGTTGCTTTTGATTTACAAGGCCGGCGTAATCGTCTAAAACGCGGAATGAAATCCCGAAGAAGAGTTGTTCAACAGTGCGGCAATATAGGAAACACGCAAAGTAATTTGTTGTAGACAGGAACGTCACTAGTGAAAGCGAAGAAGAGGTGAGTTACATTATTTACTGTCACTGAAAACTTTACACGTTTTCTATCGGTTAAGTAAAAAGAGCAAGATCGTCAGCACCACTAGGAAACTACTGAGACTTTACCACTAACGGAGATGTCAAGAGAGACAACGCAGACCTTGGTAGCCTTCAGTTTGAAGCGGAATTTCTTGATGCCGGTGGCTGTTTTTCGAGCCGAAGATGGCTGCAGTAACGTTAGCTTTTGAAGCAGCTCGACTGATCACATCGCAAGTGATTGCCTGAACTGGAAGATGTCACCCGTCATTACAGATGATTTTGCTATATTTTTTAATTTCCCATTATATTGACAAGTCATATTTATATTTCTAATAGACTGCATGATCGTGTTATTTCTAATATAATTTTGTCTAGTTTTATATTAGTTTGATACACAAGTTTACGTAAATAAATAAAAATAATTGCTGTATAAATATTGATTCATAATAATTCTTTCCTACTTAAATATCTTATGCATAATTCAGATGTAATAATTATTTTTTTTAAATTCATAACCTTTCGGGCAGGCATTGCCCGCAGCTGCTCATGCTGAAGACGACGCGAAAGCCGTTTGAACAGATGCAGCAAAACCATAGTTCAATACAGCATCATTCTCGAAGGCAGCTCTTCCACGGCGATGTGTGCAGCACAGGACAACGGTAACTGTAAGTGCCTAGAGTAAATGGCGATTTTCACTTTAAAGGTAAGCAGTTCAAAATAAGTGATATTGTCTATTAAACAGATCGATCATTGAATTTTGAATAGGATTTGAAGTATCGAGCTGCGGCATTCCGCACGGGAGCTTGGATCGTCAACTACTGGGACCTTAATTTAATTAACCGGTGAAAAGCTGACCGTAAACCTCCCGCGTGACTCGGCCGGATGGTATTATATTTAAATGTTATTTGTATTATACTTATAATCAATACTGAAATCAGAATTTCAGTTATTCGAAATGCATCTATTGTTCCTGTTGACATAAGCATTACTTAACATCAACATTGAGATCAATATTACATTTATTAATTATTAATCTTTACGCACAATCAGTCAACCTCTTTTTATTTTCAAATCGAACGCTTTTCTTCACTGGTTTATAGTTTAAGTAATTAATAATACTTAATAATAATTAGTAAATTTTTAGTGAATTAGTAAATGTAATAATTTTTAGCATAACTTAAGGTTCATAGTTTTCTGCAACTTGAATGAAAAATTTTGCTCCTTGCGCGATATTTTAAGATCGTTACTGTAAGTTAATGAATCAGGAGATTATTAAAAATCAGTTAAAGTTATTCTCTGTTTGTATGTAAGTGAACTTGGTTCGTGTTGTAATTTCATTTAATTGTTTCCCAATGCAACACCATCCTGAAGATCCTAAATCAAGCTCGAAGCGTCGCAATGCATCCATCCTACCGATATTGGTGGCATCTATACGGATCCGCTCAGAGCTTTTTCTAGTGCTCCTGAAGTCCTTTTTCTGACTCAATGATTCGACTACAGGTCTGAATTGGTAATACAAAGCTCGGGCTCGTTAAATTTAAAATAGTTAAAGGAAAACAATTAGACATTATGTAAACTAAACCGAAATATTTCCCTCTGTAATTTTAATAGCAGTTTGAATAACAAGTTTTATTCATTCAGTTTTAAATATCTATACTACTAGTCATCCTAGGCTTGATCACTTTTTTAATCACCACGAAGTACTCTATCTAATTAAAATAAAATGGAATTTTTAAAGTAGTTTATTTATCTTACTATCTTCATACTGGTATGGAATACATTGAATAGCTGGTCAGCTAAAAATAGTTAAGAAATTCAGTAATTAGGTTAATATTTTCCTAAAAACATGGCCTTTTATTTAGTTCTGATTGTCCTTATAAGGATGGAAGGATCTTTCATGAAGACCAATCAGCCGAACCACCACCAAGCCATCACTTCACGGGATAACAACTGCTGCAGAACACCCCACTCTTCAGTTAAAATGCCTTCCCCTGTGAATCAATTCGCTGAAGAATATCGATCATCGGTTAATAACTCGGCTTTGACCTATGAACATAGCGCTGCCTTGGTGGTTGTAGGTACAAGTATCCTTCAAGAACTAAGAGTGTTTATAACTCTCATAATCTGATGAACTATTACAGAGAACTTCAAATTAAATGAACCTTAGTAGACTGATTTTATTTAGCTTACCTTAAGTATTAAATGCACTTAAACAAAAATTTTCTGGTTGGTTTTTACAGGCTATTTTTAAGACGGATGAAGTACGTTCCTTGCTGGTTGTCAGATGTGACGCCGGACCCTTTCAATCTTCATATTCCAGTTTGATTCACCGCCTGTAACCTTTTTAAAATGCCCTTTAGACCGAAGAAGTCGACAAAGCCTTAAAACTTAATCCGAAACCTCCTGCACAGCTATATTCTGTGCATCCTGGCCGTGGACCTGATTATCACCTTCCGAGACCCGAGGTAGATTCTCTGGCTCGAACATGTTAGTAAGAAGCTGAAGTACAGTCTAGAGTTGAAAACAGGGTATTTGCTTTATTGCTCCCTCATTTTCAAAGGTATAGCAGCCGAAAAATAACCAAATCTACAATTAGTAGTATTTAATACGATGTAGAAATTTCGTTTTGTTTGGTCTATTAGTTTCGCCTAAATAAAATCATTAAGTTAACCAATTAATTTAATTTCCAGCCATTCAGAACCCTTTACCTGTAAACTCTATGTTCGGAATGAAATAGTTTGTGTCAATAGTATCATCCATTCATTTCGCGTGAAATATTTTCTAGTGAATCTTTCTCTGGAATTACGTTTCACTTATTTGATTCATTTAATGTATTATTTGCATCTTATATGATGTAAGTTATGAAGTAATTTTAATTATTTTTCTATTATCTTCATGGGCATCTGAATTTGTTTTCCAGGTTTGAAAAAGCACGTCGGGCGGTTCAAGAAATCTCAGCAAAAATTCTTACCTCAACGACTCCAGTCGTGGCTTCAGCCGGAATGAAGTCGTTTCCAGCTTTTGTTGAGTAATTTATTTTGCCATGTACAATTTACATCTTATGTGTCTTTTATTTAATTTCAGTGATCAGCAGTCGACCAGGTGAATTGGACATCGTTGGCGGGAATCTGTGGACGTGCTCTTGGGGGTGCCCGATAGACGTTTTCCTTCATCGACGTCGTTTCGTTAACCGGAAGACTGAGGCAAAACGACAGGATCTGACAGAAGTTCGCGTCATTCATTCTTTAATTTTATTGATATTCTTTAATTAATGTGATGAGTTGCTATTAACGGCATCATGATTAGTTAACTGTAAATTGAAGAGAGGCGATTTTGAATTAATAAGATATAAAATTATAACATAAGTAATACATTAGAACCAATTAGTCTTAAACTGTACAAATAAAAAACGTTATTTAAAAAATATAACTATCAAGTTTATTTTATTGTTGCCGCAATTCGTGGTTTGATTATCGTATGCAATTGGTATTGTGTAAAGGATAATTTTGAGTTAATATAATTAAATTCGTATCATTTTAAAATCCATGTTGTACTCGGATGTGGAACTATAGGGAAATATTGAACCCCGCAAGTTAAATTTTAGATTATGAGGAAAATAAGAATAACAAATTATAAATAATAACAGTATTAAGATTGTAATTGAGGCCTTTACTATTCTATATTAAAATTGATTATAATGTCATTTTACAAACGTTGCTGTTATTCTTTACTATTGTTCTTGCCTTAATAACTTTAATTTTTACATTTTTTTCTTCAGAGATGGCAGACTTGTGCAGCAGTTTCATGAACTTCAGCAGCTTGAGGCCCTTCTGTACTGACTCCACTACCCGATGGTCATCTTTAGTGTGTCTCCGTCTCATTCTTTCCGCACCTGCTGCCGGAAATGTAATCTTTTAAATAACCTATTCTGAAGTAATCAATATTTAAGCGGTTGATTGAAATCAGAGGTTTTCAATCAGCAAGTGTAGGTTCTTGATGCAGAAGCAATTGCAAATTTAATTCCCAAATAACAAATATTTAACCGGCTGATCGAAATTGACGGTTTTGATTGGCTAGTATAGGTTTTCAATGCAGGAGTTATTAAATAAATTAATTCCAGCTAACTTAGATTAGCCGGCTAATTGAAATCGGAGGTTTTAATTGGCGATTCTAGGTTCTTGATGGCAGAAGCTATTGTAGCGGGGGGTGAGAGAAAAAGGAAAAGTGTTCACATCATCTAGGTCAATGATGTCGTGACTCTCTCACGTCCTTTTGGCATGCGGTAGCCCCACCTACGGGCCCAAGTTCAGCCATGAGTTTCCAAGCAGAAAGTCACAATTGCTGGCTTCCTGCTTTCTTTCATTCTAATCATCAGTTTAAAAGAGTCAACGCTGCTTATCGCGTTGTTCAATGGGTTCATCCCGTTTTTAAAATGTTTTTCTAACATTTTTATTTATATTATTCAGTTTGTTATCTGTTGACGTTGCGTTACACTGAAGAGTTTTGAGTTGAAACAATTCTATTGGTCTATAGAATTTTTTTTAAGGTTAAGGGAACTACTAGTTCTTTGTGATTTGACTTTAGCAGGAAAAGGGATTTAAATGGAAAAGGAAAAATTCTGCTGGGGTTTTGAGACAGATGCTTTTACGAGCCTGCGCGAGTAAGTGATTTCAATTAAAGTTGATCTTTATTTTAATTTATGCAAATTTAAATAAATGGATTATTATTGTATTAAGTTTGGCGTAAATCAGTTTTTTTAAAGAAAATTAAATATGTGAATTTTTATATCCATTAAATTGTAATTAATTGTATTTATCTTTTATGCCTTGTTTAAACTGTTATCAAGCGTCTTATCTATTCGTCGTCAAAGCCGTGGTTTAGGGGAAATTATAATTTTAAGGAATTTATTATTTTATAGATAGTAGTGACATGTTGAAGTGATAAGCAGCTGTCATTAAGTGGCAGATGTTACAAAAGGGGGTTCGCTGCTTGAACTGAAAACATTTGGCTTTCTCGTTGATTTTAGCTGCGTTATAACTGAACCTTAATATCTTAATCTTAATTCATTTCTTACTGTTTCTTGATTTATGTATTTCTAATCACATTTCAAAAATGGGATTTACAGCTTTATTGATTTTGTATATTGGGCGTCAATTAGGTTAATTAAGAACTGAATTGTAAGTTCTATTATATTTTCAATTATATATTACTGTTACATATGATATTCATATTTAGTGATGTCTGTAATGATACAAATGAAGGTAATGTTATCGTGTTGACTGTATCTATTTTGATGTTTGTTGTTTAATGATATAAGAGGTATTTAATTTAATGAAATCTAAGAAGACGACGACCTTTTGATGAAACGCCTGAAGGTTTTGTAAAAGGTTAATGGTGAAATGCAAAATGCAAATCAACCGGTTTTGGTTGCCCCCTTGTTTAATTCGGCAGTTGTGCCAGTGTAGGCGTACGTTTCGGTTCGTTCTACTTCTCCTATAGCCTTGATGCCAACCTGGTTATCAATATGGCAATATGTATTTTTAAATAGTTGCATTCCCGCGTGGCAAGGGTATCTGATGAAGATACGCAAGTCGCAGTTTTTCAAGGGCTCGGCTCAGTTTAGTTTTGGCTTGCGAGCCCAATTGGTCGCATGTGCGTCACTTGTTGAGCTGCATTATCTTTTGATGTGAAATCGATTGTATACAGGTGTGCGTCTTTGTTTATCGTTATTTCTCATCTTTGTCACAGCACGCAGGTTTTTCCGTCCTGACTGGAAGATTCGACCTGTTTTGATTCCTCGTTTAAAGTTTTAGAAAGATGAGAATCTTGAGCATAGCTAGAGAATCGAATCTCCTCTACGTCTGTGTTATAAGCGTGAAGAAATCAATTGTTATTGTCGTAAACGTTCGATGATTCAGGCAATAGTGACTCGTCCAGTCTGAAGCAATACGACTTCTGAATAGCGGGTAACTTTAGGATTTTGTTTTGGCAAAACTTATGAACCGATTTCAATAAAACTTTACAAGAGCATGGAGTGCTATTAGGGCTATATTCAGCATTTTTTGGGTTGGCGTATCTTTGAAACTGCAGGAGCAATACGCAATCAAAGTTTCCCCAGCAAGGACCCTTTTTCTTGACTCTTTTCTCTTGGGTGTACGCAGACTCAGCGACTCTATTGAGTCATAGACAGGCTTGATGCTTACCTGGAGGATGAATGACTCAAACTGAGTTCTAAAGAGTATCAAACGTGACTTTGATAAGCCTTGTGACGATTTCTCAGGTTCGAATGACTCGATGCGTGCATATGCGACAAGCGCCAGTGAGTCATAGTCGGGTCTGTTGGTGTTTACAAGAATCGATTCTCATATGACTCGATTTTGAATTTCGATTCTTGAGACACTGAGTCATATGACTGTTGAATGCCGTCTGTAATGCTTGAATATTCAGGAAATTTCAAGTTACCAAAGACCTTCGTCGCCTGCTAGTGGGTCATATGACTCCATTTCAAACTTTAATGTCTTATAGCAAGCAGATCCCCATCTGACTGAATCAGCCCCAGATGACTCAGAACTCGAATGGTTTAACTCGGCAATTAATATGCGACTCGTATAACGATCAATTTTTCGTTTGGTATCAAATAACTCCTCTGAGTCTCTTAACGTGTGTCTAAATGCTCACGATTTTTAGCGATCTTTTAATCACCGGGTAGTGAATCAGTAGTCTTCAATGATCTCTATAGATCAGTCAAGGCAGTAATTATCTATCGTCAAGATTATTGAACTTCGTTCATCGTGTTACCCAGTTAGGTTTAAGAGACTGGTGTGACGCTCGTAAAAGTCGACATACATTCATGGTTTGAAATACCCCCGTGAATTATGTACTTAAGTATACCCGAGTAACCGTAATGCATCTAACATGAGCCGTGCACGTAACGTACGTTTCGTGTAACACGTGCGCTGATCACGTGGTTTCGCTTCTTGTTAATTCAGCATTCGGATGGTTCTCTTACACGACGGTGCAAACTTTTCGTATTCCAATGAGTTAGATTGTTAAATTTTGGTATATTAACATATTTAGTGTATTACGTATAAATATGTAAATTCTGTAGTTAATCTTTTTTAGTTTATAGATAGAATTACAGATGGACTTGTATTTCTAGAGATAGTTTACATATGATGATGTGTCTATAGATATTAAGTTGATAATAGTTTTAACAGCTGTGCGTAGGTCAGGGAATGACTAATTTACATTTTGCCAAATTCGTAATTCAGCAGCAGTGGTGTTGAAATGTAATCACAGCTGAAAGCGTAAACCGCATTCACAACCATTCTGACCTTAGCGGAAGTATAGAAGAATTCGGGTGGCAGTGTTTACCAGAAAATTACATCGGAATAAAGCAAGCGCTAAACCGGAAATGAGCCTAAACGGGAATATTTATAGATCAAAAATGCGAATGAAATCAACAATTTCTCTTATAATGGATTCCGTTTATCAGATTTCTGGTATCTCAGGTTTGGAATGCATTGCACTGGTATACCTCAGTAGTCGTTAGGCATGCTTAGCTGTTTTTAACTGAACTGTCCAGTATTACGGACTGATAACTATCTTAAATATAGGTGTTAATATGCTACAGTTAAAGTTAAGCGTAAGCGTAATGTGTTACGAGACGACATGTTGAAGATCTTTCGTCTTGCTGCGACAATATACATTTTCGTTTACAACTTAGTACGACAGTATAAAGTTTGTTGTAAACTGAGAAGTTAGATGGAATGGAATTGGTAGATGATCTGTTAACTTAGCGTATTATCCGTGATCTGTTGTCTAGTATCTATTACCGTCATGTTATCTATTGATTCCACCTATTCATCCATATTATCTATGAATGTATACTTCAGTCAGGTTATAACTAGTAGTTTGGTTTAGGTAGTATTCATCATAGTAGTCAAATTAATAAGCGGAAAAAAACATCGAGTGCTTTCATTACACCCACACTTTCTTTGCTGTTCCAGCGTGCGCGATCATGTCTTCAATAAGTAGCGATGCGACTGAGCTTGCGCTGCGCACTTGCTCGTCATCAACCTCGGGTGAACAGTTGTCAAGCGACGCTACCACACCACTGTCGTCGCCCAAGTGGACTGTATCGAACAC